>JAHVYC010000208.1:0-54474 GCA_020623665.1 Calonectria multiphialidica
GGGGGCCGCAGCCAGGCACGTCGCAGGCTGCTGGGCGGTGTGTGTGGTGTGTCGGGTAGTATGGTGTTGTTTGTTGGCGGGTGGTGGGTTGGTAGGTTGTAGAACGCCCCCTTTGATCCGCTCAGCAGTGGTGGAGAGCCCCCATCGTCCTCTCTCCCCCCCCCCCCCCCCTTCCCCCACCCACCCCGGCACGTTTTTTTTTGATGACCCCCCCCTCCCCAAATCCCCCGGATGGGCGGTTTTTTTTTTTTTTTTTTTTTTTTCTTAGGACAAGGGGAGGAAGGGAAAAAAAAAAAAATAGTCTACTGTGTCAAGTGTGACAAGGAAGAGGGGGGGAGAGAGAGGAGGGATGGGGGAGACGCGGGGGGGTGTGGCGTGAGAAGGCCAAGAGCGAACACAGAAAGAGAGAGGGGGGGAACCTTGACTCGCACCTTACATTGGAAAAGAAAGCTGCATTGGGGGGTGCAGTGCAGATGCTTGATTGGCGTGCAGCGAAGCAGAAAAGGAAAAAGAAAGAAAGAAGAAACGAGAGACAGGACCAAAGCAGGCAGCCCTGTATTTTTTTTTCGGCGGCACAACCAACCATACAAACTTGTGAAACACACACAGCGTGAGAGAGGGAGATGGCGCGTGAGAGGTGAGAATACTGCTGATCATCACGAGCCTCTCTCTCTGACTTCACCTTCACCTTCATCTTTCCTTGGATCTAACTAATACTCACCGCCACCCTTCGATCTCTGCAAAATGCCGTCATTAGGTAGAAATAAAAACCAAGGCTGTATGGGAGGGAAAAAAAAAAAAGAAAACACACCCACACACCCCTCTCTCTCTTACTCACGCTCTCTCTTTGCCCCATCCCCCGCCATCTTTTCTGACTCTGCCTCTCTCTCTGTGAACGCTCCGTCTCCGTCTCCCCCTCTCGCTCGCTCTGCAACTAGTTAGTTGCTGGGTCTGGTTTCTTTTTTTACTCCCCCCCCCTCCTCCTCTTACTGCCCCTCAACGTTCGTCACGGCAGTGGGCGGAGAGGCGTGCACTTAGCGCCGCCCATCATCGCCCCTCTCCTCCGGTCCCTCTCTTGTGTCCCTCTCTTTTTTTTTTGTTAGTTTGAAATTCAAACGCCGCCCACTTAATTAGTTGCCAATCCACCAAGAGAGAAGACTCCCACCCCATAAGTCACAAGATACACCACGGTTTTCCGGTGTTTCGGGAAACACGCCCCGACTCCTCTCTCTCAACTTACTGATGATCCCGTCCTTGTACTCTCTTTTTTTTTCTTTTTTACCCTTTACCGCCCGCCAGTTACCAATAGCGGCATGACCAACCGCCGAGTTAGACCTGAGTCAAATCGTGAAACGAAACTACTACTTCCGTCGGCCGATTCCCGACCGAACCCTCTTCTTCTGTCACATGGCGCCGTTGACGGTCCCGCGAACTATGTCATCACACGGTAGTATTATAGAATCAGCTTCCAAACGGCCTTCTGTCTAGTTTGGGAATACTCCCGTTTTTCCGGTATTCATGCCCATCGTACACTCTCGCATCTGATGGCGAAACTGCTCCGGGTCCGTCATCGGCCACTGTTACAAACGTAGCCCCTCGCTGATATCGCAACCCCCATCCAACCAAGCCATTCCATAGCTGTCATAACAGCATTAAATAAACGACCCCTATTAGTATACATTCCGTCTTAACCGAAGACCTCCCGTTTGCCTCCCAGGCCATGCTCGCTCAGGTATGGCCAGTGCCCAAGATGCCACCTGATACAAGTTGCCTCCAACCATTTTTTTAGTCTTGCATCTTTCCTCTCTATCCCCTCTGCCTCCGTCTCTCTCTGTCCCTCTCTCTCTCATTCACCTCCTCCTGTGCATAGCTTTTCACGGGTAGAATCCCCATTACGCCATCTCCAGGTAGCCCGACGCAAGCGACGGACCGAATGTGATCTCGTCCCCTCCAGGTGCGATTCCTTCATGCGCCGTCGCCAAGTCCGCTAGGTGCTGCAGACCCTGGCTCGCAGCCGCCTCCACCGAAGATGTCGGCCGCATCTGCTCCGATAGCTTGTCCCTAACGCCATCAAATACGCTTCCGGGCTTCTCCACAATATCCTTGATCAACTGCGTTGCCTCTTCTCGCGAGCTTTCAATCTTGACCAGTTTCGTCAGAGACATGCCCACCAGGGAGGCAAAGTGGTTCATCAAGGGGGATCGCATGTGAGCATTTGCAAACAAGAGGTTCATCAACTCCTTAGTCGGCCACATTGTCTCGGCTGGCGTCGCTCCCGGAGTCAGGAGTGCCACCAACAGCTTGCAATGCCAGTACGCAAGATGTACCACTGGGTGCGATGCTGGTTCCACGTGTGCAGGTAGGTCCTCACGGTAGTTCTCAATGTAATCCGTCAGGATGGCTGCCATGGGCTGCTCCGCCGTAGTTGATCCCGGCTGAAGTGTCGACACGACATGTGACACTCGATTTAGTAGTTTAGACAGACCTACAAGTCGGGTTAGTGAATCTCAACTCTTGTCCCCCAGTGATAACCGCAACTTACGAATCAAGTAGAAGCAAACTTCTCCAAGGATATTCTCCAACCCGGGTGGTGCGACGACACTGCTGTCGGGGATTTGTGCAGGTTTTCCCGTTCCTGCGGCGTACCATCGATCCGCGAGAATGAGCGACCACCAGATCCGTACACACAGCTGATCGTCAGAATCTTGTTCAGAGGCCGATTCAATGGGAGTATATCGCCAAAGCTTCATTTGGTTTGCCAGAGCGACCGCCCGTCCCAGGAGGAACGGCAACGTGTGCGATGATCGCCAGTCAGCATCGACAATGAGCAAGAGGAGCGTCTGCGCATGCACAATATTGGTTGCTTGAGAATGAGGGCCCTCGTTGCTCTCCCAGTCGTTGAGCAAGGAGCTGGCGAGCTTAACGTCTCCCCCCGTTGATGCTACCGCGGGAAGAGCGTGTGCAAACGCTGTCCGTACGGGTGACGGGCATTGTGAAAGCAACGTCTGGAGCCTAGCTTTGTTGCTTGGTAGAAAGGGGTATACGGACTGAACAGTCGACAAGTAACTACACTATAGTCAGCAAAGGGACAATCAACGAGGAGGAACATGGTTGCACTGACTTATGAAGAGTCTCATCGCTAATATCCGGGACCTCTTCGGCTTCTGTCATCGAAATGTCCATAGGCGCAACCGGAGGTTTGGACGGTGTTTCATCTGGCTTAATGGCCGAAGGCTGAGGCGCCAATGAGTTGGCAGTGTACTGTACCGCATATCCATCGGAACCACCTGATGCCTGGATGTTTCGAGGCTCAGAGCCCCAGGGAGTTTGCCGTGTGCTCGTAGGAGTGCTGAATTCGCCCGAGATGCTGGAAAAGGGTCGTTTCCGGTTTGCATCATCATTAACGTGATTTTGACGCGGCCGCTCGGGCGCGAACAGTCTGTCAAGGTCATCCTGGTTCAAAGCTCCCTCGGACTCGAGTTTGTTCTCGATGCTATGAATACGGTCGGCCAGTTCTTTGATATATCTGGCACAGCAAGTCAGCAACGTGGCACAGCAGGGGGTGGGTGTAACTTGTACCCTTTACTCGGTCCTCGCTTTTGGGGGACCCGACTAAATAGACATCGGATAGACGAACGGGCACAGCTAGAACAGGGCGTGTCTCCAGTATCCGACTGCGCATCACATTTGATCTTTTTCCGTCGACACTCGTCACAAGCTCGGGAGACCTTGGACCGTTTTCTTGGTGGGATACTATTGTCCATCGCGTACTGCGGAGGCATCGGCGGGCCGACGGGTACAGTCATTGCATGCTGCACCATGGGGTCGGTGCTGGGCGGTTCTTGCACATACGAAGGGGTCTGTTGCTGATCGGGGTCGGGATGCGGCATGATGCTTCGCAGGTTGGGATCTTCCACGCTCATGTTGGGATCGGTGGCAGGCATTATGGATGTGCCAGCGAGGCCCTGGCCAAGCTGGGCGGCCAGTTGCAGCTCCTCGAGGTTTGCAGGACGCGAGACATGCTGCTGGGGACTGGTAGGGTCTGGCGCAAGCTCGCCCTGGTTGTGGTCGTGATCCTGCACCTGCACCTGGTCGGTGACATGCTGGTCGGTGTGGTCCTGGTGGTCAGGCACACCATCACGACCGCTAGTATTGTAGAACGGGCCAGCTTCCATGCCCTCTGCACCGGGGGAAGGATACGTTATGTTGGCGTCGTCCGCCTCGGGATCCCGTGGTGCACTCATGGTGGGCAGAGTCGAGGGCGGGCTGGGAGCTCAATCGACAATCGACAATGGAACGTGTTGCATCAATCGGGAATCGTCTAGATAACGGGGAAAATACGAAAAAATTCGAGAGTTCTTGTGTGTGTGTGCTTGTCAACGGCAGCACAACGCGACACTATCGCGACGCGACTATTCAAGTCACTGGGCAGAGCCATTGTTAGCAACAGGCCTAACATTGCGACGACGTGATGCACGCGCGCAGAACAACAAACACAAAGGCACGACGCAGCAATGAAGAGGATTTGACGCGACCGGGGAGCAAGTGCGTCGTGGGCAAACATCTACATCTGGTGATGGGGACTTACACGACGCTTTCTCTGGGGCTTCGGAACGAGATAAATGCGAAGAGGAAGAATTCGGCCCGGGTTGCGTCCGATACCTTCGAGCAGTTGAGGGATGGAGAGAATTTTTTCCGGCGGCGATGGGATGATGGGTAAAGTCGGTGGGCCACATTTCCGCTCGCGGATTAGTCAGCCGCAGCAGAGACATCGTCACACCACGTATGTAACAAACCTTGGCGATAATTGAAAGGAATAAGCAGTCTGGATCCATACAAAAGCTAGAAAGTATGACATGGTGTTCTTTTTTATTTACGATGCTGTTTTTTTTTTCTGGCTATATTCTAAAGCCACAAGAAAAGTTGTGTTGGGTCATGTTTCCTGTATTCTTGCCACTAATTCATTCCCTAGCTTACCTAGTAGCTTGTCACTATACAATTCTCCCCCGTCACATCGAGGTATCCCGAGGTATGATGAGCGGGATTTAACTAATGTTTATTATCAATATTGGTGTATGTAGTCTAGGTTTCATCTATTATTGCTCTGATTCGACTCCTTTTTCGGACCTTTTTTTTTTTTTTTGTGTGTGAGAAATGAACAGCTATCACATTATGTAAATGAGATTTTGACAAAAAGGCTTTTCTGACCAGGTCAACACAGCAGTCACCTCCTCCCTCCTCCACATTTCCTGAGAAACACAACAAAAAGCAGCCAGCTAAAACATCATTTAAATGCTATTTATTTTTATCGTACGATTATATATACACTGTTTTACAACGGCAACTAGCTTTGCAGGCAAGATCCATACTCCTTACTGGTCTTGTCTCAATATGCACTTACCCTTGAGGGCCTCCAACCATTCATATCACCAACATTGTTACCGCCAAAACCGCCGCACTCGTCATTGTGAGCATGTCTCTGCCTTCGGAAATATTGTTATAGTGCCAGAGGCTTCCCCGCGCCCGAGAAAAAGCATTCCTACAAATCTGAGACTGATGATACGCACAATCCCCAATCTGCAGGTCAATTCGGCCTCCATGCAATGCAGTGTTACGTAGGTTTTGCCGATCGGCCACATGCTGAAGCATACTGCTGCTATCTGATGATGTAATGATGCTTGTGGCTGCCAAGAGGTCTGAGACCTCACTAGAGTGCGGCTTCGTCCGATGTGGAACAACACATCATAACGATACGGTCACCGGCAGATGTGTTTTCGGATTATCCGGCTCGCCAATAGGCGTCGGCATAGGGGTAGCGGTGAATTAAATGATTATACCTACACAGGGGAATTTCCTTACTCGTGTCATACAGTGGCAGATTACGTTTGGTGGAAAGGGTTCTTATGATGGTTCACGCTGAGACAATCACCATCTCCCCTCCCTTGACCCAAAAAGAAAAAAAGTCACATCATCAAAGCCAGCTCCGGCTTCAGGACTGCCGGGCATGCGGGATGCTAGCTCTGGAATTGGTTTTATTGGAGCGGATGCACAGCGTGAATCTGGTGCCCCAAGCTGGCCTCGCAGGTGCAACATGGGTCATGGTTGGAGGATAAGCAATTTGACTAGTAAGACTCTTGGCTTGGCTCCCCATCTGGGGTAAAAGTCACTTGCAGACGGCATTATGTGGAACGCGACGGTTCTGGTTTGACAGGACTGAATGTTGTTGCCGCTTTGTCTCATCAAAAAGCCTTCGTGCTGAGCTAAATGGCGTGTTTGTCGAGTTGGCGCCTGGCAGCCCACTTGGGGGCAGCGCTAGCGCATTGGACCAGCCCTGCGATGAAACAACTCATCTCATATTGCCGAGGACGACTTGGTGATATGTTTGTTTTCTCCATGGACCAGATAGTGATTTTTATTTTATTCTAATTCGTTGGTGATCAAGGGCGAGATTAAAGGAGAAACAAAGAGTGGGTATGACGCAACTGAAATAAAGCCGGGGGGGAAACGGCCATGATGAGTCAAAATTTGTATCTGGTTACGGAGTCACCGTTGATGACATATCACATTCAAAGACATGCTGCTGAATCGCATGTAAGGACGGGTCTCCCGTGAGACAAACAGCAACTCGCGTGGACGAAAAATACGCCACGTGAAAACCCCCGCCTATTGGGGGTTTACTCTAGATCTTAGAAAGTGCGTCAGTGTCTCGGATTGCCCATGGCTTGGCCCTGTCGTTATCACGGCAGCCTCTACCCAGCCCATTCCACGTGGATATTGTATACGTGGCGGACGCCGCAATGAGCTTGGTGGCCGGAATCATGGGAAGCCGACCGAAAGGGATGCGAAGAGAAATGAGAAAGCCGGCCTGTGGATGAATGGGGGCGAGAGAGCAAATGAGAGAGGGTCGCGCTTGAGGTGGTGGCTGCTAGTAGGCTGCTAGACGAGTCAGAAAACGGACTCAACAACGGCACATTCTGCAATTTGGCGGCGACACAGCCCAATACGGCGCGCCAGAGAACGTCAGCAGCGAATCCCGTGTAACGTGCCGGGCGACTATTAGTGGTAGCTCGGGAGCTGAGTCGCTGTTAGAAATGATCAACGGTTGCCCACGGTTGCCCATGGTCGCCGCCATGGTTCGATCAGGCTCTGCGCTTGGGGCCAGAATGTGCTAGCCAGCAGCCACTGGCATGAGCAATGGCGTGTCGGCAGTCGTTGCTGCAGGTCGGAGGGTGGGTGCGCGTGTGGGGAGGTGTTCATTGGGTCTTTTACTGGGACGTCGTTGAGAGTTGCTTGCTTCTTCCTGAGGGAGAGCGGGCCGAGCAAACAGTTGCCACGACGTCTGGAGGCATGTTCCACCAACGGCGGCGTTTCCGATGACAGAAAAAGAAAGGAGGGAGAAGGTGATTTTTTTTCTGGCTTGTTTGTTTATTTGCCAACAGCGGTGCAGCAGAGGAGGGGTCGTCATTTGTTTGCTTTTTCGTTTCTCATGGCTTGACTAGCTGATGTCGCCAAAAATATGCCACCGCATGCGATGGCTGGATGGGTGGTTGCTGCGAGGAGTTGGTTGGTGGTATGACGGTACGTAGTTGGCGGTGGTGGTGGGCGGTGGTGTTCAGAACCACGTTGCGGCGGGCGGGATGAACAAACCCAAAAGCCAGACCCTTGGGCGTCCTGAGCTAGCAGGCGAGCCCACCCGAGGCGAGACGGGAGGGATTGACAGGGAGGATCCTGAGACAGGGTCGCCCAGTGGAGCGAGCGGCGGCCGGCTTACTGAATACCAACAAGCATTGGGGATTGGGGATGGGGGATAGGGGATGAGTAGCAAGGAAAAACGGCGCGCGCGCTGGGCAGGGAGCGGCCAACGGAAGGTGGCGACCCCTGAACATGAACGGCTTCTCAAGAGCCTCGAGATGCTCCAGCGCGCGCTGCAATTGGCGCGCCCCGAGAGGCGAATGTCAAGGGCTGTTCGGCACTGTTGGTAGTCCCAGCTGTAGACAGCGCCCGGAGACGGTTGTTTCGTCTTTGGGCTGCCAGCCGACTTTTGCAGCGGGCGGGACGCTGGGGCGGGGCCCCGGCAGGGTCGGAGGGAGCTTCTAGTGCGCAAATCGCTGCAGTAGCGGTCTTGACAGTTAGCCCAGCGGCCATGGCCCATGGAGAAGATCGGAGTTGGCCTACGTATGTAGCAAGCCGGCGAGATGCAGCTGGTGCACCGGGCATCTCAGTCAAGTCAGCCCTGTCCCTGAACCTTGGTCGAATGTCGTTGACGAGCGAGCATGGGCCGGGTACGTATCCGTTGAACCCCCCCCATGGGTGTCGTGTGGCCCTGGAGACGTGCATATCGTTAATAATACCACCCTCGTCCCCTCGTCCTGCTTGCCTCTCTCTTTTCTTTTGGCATTGAGACAACTCCCGTCCACAAACACCTCCTGTTGCTTCTTTGAACTTGACAAGCCGGCTTGCGCCTCAAAACTTACTCCATGGCCGCTTTGCACCACGGCCCTAGCCCCTCAATTGTTCAGACCACGACTCCCGGCCCATTCGGGTGTTGTTGATGACAGACAGACACACACACTTGCTTCATAATCAACACGATACTCCCCACACCTTTCCCCTCGACTAGTCCTCCGGCTTTCTCGGTCTTCAACCTCACAACCGCCATCATGTTGCTTAGCATGGACGTTATGAAGGTCCGGGACTGGACCTACCTGGAGGACCCCCCTCAGGATATCGGCCCAGCCCGGCACCTCCTCCAGTCTTACAGCAAAATTCCCTTCAGCGATCTTGACGGTCACATTCGCCGCGTTGTAAGTCACACCCCGCTCCTGAGTTTTCCCGCGTCTAGTCTAATGCGTATGTATCCAGCGCGAAAAGGCGTGGTGTATCTCTCAGTACCCTTGTGTTGGCCGCTGGAAGTTTCTGTACATTCCTGACCCCCAGGACCCTCGATACCGCCAAGCTCTCTTCCGCCTCAATGTCGCCGGCTCTCGCGATGTTCTGCTCGATCTCGGCTGCGGCGTCGGCCAAGTTATCCGCCAATTCCGCGCTGACGGAGTAAAGGGCAGCCAGTTGATTGGAACCGATCTGCAGTCCAAGTTTATCGACATTGGCTACGACCTTTTCCAAGACCGATCCAGCCTCGGTGCCACCTTTGTTGCTGGCGACATGCTGGACCCCGACGACAAACGATTGACCTGTCTCCGAGGCAAGGTCACCATCATCCATGCCGGCAGCTTCTTCCACCTCTTCAGTTGGATTCAACAACTCTACATCGGCAAGCGCCTGGTCGACTTTCTCAAGCCTGGAACCAAGAACGCAGTCATCTACGGGCGCCAGGTCGGCACCATGAGGCCTGGACAGGTCACGACCAACTCTCGCTCCGCCTATCTCCACGACCAGGCTAGCTTCCAGCGCCTTTGGGACGAGGTTGGAAAATTAACCGGAACCCGGTGGCAGGTCCAGGTCGAGTCGACGGGCGAGGCGTCGTCCAAGCTGCCTGGCTTCGACAACACCACATTCCCCGTCAACTTCACCGTCTATCAAGTCTCATGAGCTATTGACGCCCTATGCGACAGTTTATTTTCCCCCTCCCCCTCCCTTTACCTCAAACAGCGATGGGACATACTTGGCGACTCGGCACTATCTGGATTCTCAGGCCATTTCGGGAGAAGCGTCTCCTGCACCAGAGGAAGTTTAATCTCGAGACCGACAATCCCCGCCCTTGTCAGTCTAGTTGGGCTGTCTCAAATGAGGTGCACGGCTCCTGAAGGTCGACCTAGCGTCTGCGAGAAGCCGCGACAGCAACCTGTCCTTCGAGCCCGGGGCAAAACTGCCGAGGACTTTTTGAGGGTACCTCGACTTCACTCATGCACCGCCGCCGTCCCTGAGATTTCATCATGCAGCGGACCGAATCCCCCCAAGCAGGGGTTTACCTCGACCGCCCACTTCGGGTTTATTGTCCCGCTGCATACCACCACCACTACCGGGAAATCTGGGCGGATCCCTGCATAACATGGTCTCGCCCGCCATGGGGCTGGGCCAACGCCCTTGACGAACGCGGCTTGCCCAGGCCTTGTTGACATCCCCCAAGGCGGCAACGCCCTCGACGCGGGCAAACTTTTTTAAAATTTTTGTTTCAATCTTGGATTAGGCAGAATGCGACGCGCTGGAATCATGCATTTCGCCATTCGACTAGTGACATGGCAACGACCTGCCTGGGCTTTCAGCATGTCACCCGCCTATCCTAGAGCGGATAGTCACACTAGCTGTGTGACTTTTATTATGATTAATGAGGCGTATGGAGCACGTGTTGGGTAAAATTGGGCGGATTTTGAGTTTTCATGGAAGGTCCAAGTTTCATTCTAGACTTTTCTCATTTAGAAAAGAGCGGAGCGCGTTTTGCTTATTTAGACGGGATAGCCGTGATGGAGAAATGTAAAAAGCATTGTCCAAGTTCTGGCCCCGAATCTGAATCCTAAATTACCATCACCTACCTGCACCTCCCTACCGTCCTCTGGTGTTGACCCGAACCGCAGTGATGCGCCCTCGCTGACAAGGCACTTGTGCTGGGGCTGCGATCGCGCCAGCTTTGATCGCATGGTTGTCGGATGAGTGGCTAAATCTGATCGCCCGGAGGCATACCCTGCCTCGCCTGTCTCGCCTGCCCTAATGGTGCAATTCGCAGAGCGAGGTAGCGAGCAACCGACGGGCATGGGTTCCCAATTGGAGCTACCGCGCGCACCGACTCATCCGGAGCTGCACATGCACAGATCAAGCCGCTGCTGCTTGTGTGGTTCGGGGTAAAATAAACCCAAAACACCGAGAGAGCTGGTGCTGGCAGTCTACTTTAGCATGTGATGATCAATGTCTGTGAGCAGGGGGGAATTGAGGCGGTGGACGTCATTCCTCCACGGTTGCACATCGACCGTTGGAAAACACGGCAGGCCGGGCGATCACAGTGGGTTGCCGATCCCACCTGTTTGGGTCGCGAATATGTGCTATCCCGTAGCCCTGAACTCTGTAGTATATGTAGCTTTCTAGTCCCTTGCACCAAGACGTTTTTGCCTGCGGCTAACCGTTCCTCCTCCTGCCCAATCACGACTGTTAGTCGTGTCACATATGCGCAGGTCGTTTCCTATAGCATGCAGCTTTGGGCCATGTTTTTAGTTACTTTTTACATAATTTGGTGGCCGGTATTTCTTTCCCGGTGTAAGATAAGTTGAAATCGTTACGTGTATCCCGGACCCAGATGTGAGTCGTACGATTATGATCTGCGTCCTGTCAAAGAATAAATAGACTCCTGCAATGGAACTGGCTTTTTTCCCAAGTAATCAGAGAGTGGGTTTCCCATCCGCGAGGACTCGAAATCGCCCGCCCCACTCCGAGCCGAGTGTTGCGATCACAAACACTGTCTGCGAACTTGAGATGACCCCCATGGGGCAGCTGATCTTTGCCCAATTCCTCTTCACTTATCCTTCGTCACACCCAACGGCCCGGGCGGTTGACATCATCCAAATCCCAGGACGGAACGCACGGGACATGGGGTCTTGTGTTTGTTTATCGGGGACCAGGCTTTCCTATTGTAGCCGCACACAAGGTTGGCAACTAACAGTGGTCGGCCGAGAGCGCAATGACGGGCCAATGCGCAAACGTGATGTGCAGAGCCGTACGACTGGATCCGACGTGTCCCAAAATAGAGGCTAGTCTATGGGGCTTTAGTGCTACGCAGTGGACGCAAAGCGGCATTTGTTCGCCGCGCGCCGAGGCGTTTGTGTTAGCCCGCCGTGGGCTGGAGTAGTCAGTCATTGCGCGCCCAGCATGGCTGGGGATGGGCAGAAAGTCAGCCCACCCCACACAGACGCTGGTGCCCGAGCCACAAACACCTGGCGCGCCTTGCGACAGCTTTGACGGGCAGCTATTGGGGCTAAAACAATCAAGCTTTGGATGGCGGTCACCTCGTCGGGGGGCCGGTTAGCCATCGCAATGTCTGCTGGATAATGCGGCAAGTGGCGGTACAACATGCACGCATGTTGTTGGGAGGCAGGATGTGAGCCATCACATCAAAACGCGACATGCACTAGCAGCCGGAAAAGAAGAAAGATTTCCCCGTGTGTTGGCTCTAAATACGTGGAGCTAATCAATGGATTCTTGCTTCATTTGCACATGCGACTGCCGACACTAGGAGTGGGAGTTGACTAAATCTCCAACAGCTGGGATCATCACCAACCAACTTACACGCCCCTATTTTAGTGACAACATCTGCATGTGGTTCAATGCACGAGCACTCCTCTGAAAGAAGGGGGGAAACCCGCATGAATTAATTTCTGATGCCTATATAGAGTCTTTTCTTTACGTAAGGCTCTCTGATCTGCTTGGGCGTCTAACGAGACTTGGAGCATACGAAGGTTGACGCTCGGAGGAAGGTTGTCTGGACCAGCACAAAAAGGAGGGTTGAATTAGCCATTGAGAATGTGTTTAGATATAGCTAGAGATCAGATTTAGTTGTTTATTAATCCGTGGATCATTCACAACGCATCTTTTCCCTCTAGAGTAGATGGGCTGGACGGAAATATCCAGTCACGGACGTCTTATACCTTCTTGCATTACATGCTTCCAACAAGGCCATCTCCAGTGCGAGTTTTGCCTAACTAGAAAACACGAATGGATTTCGCACTATTACTATGAACCATCCTTCCTAGCATTATTTCATGCATGATTTCCAAATATGTTCCTTGTCACCATTTGCCCTCATATCTTTGAATCAAATTTCTTTGACCCTACGTTCCACCTCTTTCTTCAACTTGAGAGAAACGAAGTACATGAGTTCTAATATACGACATATTGGACCTCTTGATCTGATAGTAAACCCACAGCGAAGACTGCCCAGTATTTTACTCTATTGTATAAAGAATAAACGAAATCTAGTACCCAGTCTCCAATGAAGGCTTGCACAAAATGCATAACTGGGTTGTACTAAGATATCACGTGACCATTGACAGCGACAAGTTAATGCAAGTCTGTGCATAACGGGCTCAGGCCAATGTTCGCGACTCCTTTTCGCAACATTGCCTCTCATTTAGGCATCAGTCATTGACTTTTCTACAACTCAAATTCCTTGCACCTGAACGGAGTCGATTATGACAAAAGTAAAACCAGGCCAACGAAAACGAGCATGGGCCCCCAAGGTCCAGTCAGGGTGTCTCACGTGCAAGTCTGTTCCCCAGTTCTGATAAGATCACCACTTCCTTCAGCAACTTACATCCTATGGTGCTAACAATACTCAGAAGTATGAAGCAACAGTTTTCGCACAATCATTGTGACTGACTGGATACCTCTAGAGAGGCATATGAGATGTGACGAGGCGTTGCCAACATGCGGAAATTGTAAGGTGTGCCCAGACGCGAGGATCGTTTATTAATGTCTTCGTAGGTCGTGCGGTTGGGATCAAATGTGATGGATATGCTGCCAGGAGTCGGAATACAACACCAGGCACCGTTTCGGTGCCACGGCAGCCAAATGTTTGGTTAACAAATTCAAAAACCGACACGGATCTGCAAGCCTATGAACGTTTTTTTACTCAGGCAATACCAATGCTTTCAGACGGGTTCCAGTGTCCATTCTGGGAAATGATTGTTCCCCAAATTGCTCTTTGCAATCCTGGGGTATGCGACGCGGTCACTTCCCTTGGCTACATTTTGCAAACAGCAAGGGTTACTAAAGAGACACATTCGGCTGCGATTGGACAGCCCGATGCCTCGGCATTGAATTACTATGGCCGTGCATTGAAGCAGCTTCACGCTCAACTAAATCATGAAAAAGGAGCAGATGCTGTCGCTCTCACATCGTGCGTGCTCTTTGCTTGCATCGAAGTGAGTGCTTACTTCAAATCATACTATTCAACTTCGCAATTAACAGAATTCTCCGCAATCTAGATGTTGTACGGAAATATCCGAAGTGCGCTGCATTTGGTAAAAATGGGCCTGAGAATGTTTTCATCTATCCAGGAAGCCAACAAAGTTCGGGTTCGAACCGATTTGAAACCGTTCTTGCCCATGTTCATTCGCCTGGATTCGTTATCCACAGAGGTATGTTTGCCCAATTCTGGATTTGGGGTAATTTAATTCTAAGCATTTTATACAGGTCCTTCGGACTGCTCGACCCGGCGCTATTATCAAGTCGATCCACAAGCCTATCACGACCATGCCG
The DNA here is from genome assembly GCA_020623665.1 of Calonectria multiphialidica. Lineage (NCBI taxonomy): Eukaryota > Fungi > Ascomycota > Sordariomycetes > Hypocreales > Nectriaceae > Calonectria > Calonectria multiphialidica. The sequence goes on from JAHVYC010000208.1 coordinate 14,203, forward strand.
TTGCAATTCTCAAGTTTGCATGAAGCCTCGGAGCACTTGGATGCGTTAATCAATTCTTGCAACCATATTCCGCCCAGTTCAAAGGATTGGCGTGGAAAATACTGTGATTTTTATCTGATTTGGCAGAAGTCTTTTACTACTATGCTAACAGATAACACGGTTATGACCAGGGAATCTGGCAAGGAGAGGCTTAAGATGCTTCAAATTCGTAGACTGGACCTTTATTTGACTCTTTTCGGTCCTCTGGAGGATGATCTACAAACCAAATGGGACCAGCACAGTCAGACATTTGAAGAGATGATTTCATTCTTTCCCATACCTTCCCAGGAGGGGATAGTTGAGAGAAAGTCTCAATTTTGTCTTCATGGGAGCATAATGCTTCCTTTGGTAAGATTAGCTTTGCGATACCGAGATCCCAAAGTAAGGCGGGCCGCAATCAACATATTACAACATAGCCCTCGGGCCGAAGGACCATTAAGAGGACAAATCGCGGCACCACTCTTGGACTTGGCGGTATCTATTGAAGAACAAGAGTTGGGCCCAGTCAATAGTTGTACTGATGTGCCCGAATGGTGCCGGATCTCGGTTTCCGAACTCAAGTTCTCTGAGCCTGGTCGAATAGGCATGTCTTACTATAAGGCATCCAGTCCCGACTCCCAATTACGGACTAAATATTCTACATATATTGAAAGACCTTAATTCTACAAGTATATTTGCTTATGTACACTATGTTATTATCTCGCGTGAGGGCATAAAAGTTGGATAAAACTACGTATCATATTGACAATCGTTGCAAGAGCTACTGCTTGTCGTTGAGGGTTTGGAAGCAGTTCAAGGGGAGGTGAGGATAGCGATGTCATTGAAATAGTATTGAAGGGAGATTCAGAAAGGTACTTTGAGGTAGTTGACTATGAAAAAGAACTCGCCTAATGCGAAAGATATCTACTTTAAAAAGGAACCAATGTCTTGAACCAGGACTGGGCAATATTGATTCGACCCTCAAAAGCAATGATTATGGACTCAAAACCATCACCCAGGCGTTGCACAATTGGTTTTGCGTCTGCAGATTTCCAGGTGGCCAGTCCCTTACCGTTTGGATTTCCAGTCTTGATAAAATTGGCCCAATACGTGCTCATCTTGGCCGCGATTGCGTAATCTTCGGTTTCCCATGGAGTAGCCCCCATGATCGACGACACGTAGAGGCTGTTCATGACATAGTAGATCTCCGACATGTGATACGCGCCTTGCGTCTGCCCCGGGGGAGCATGATCCCAGATGTACGTGTAGACGGGACTCTTCTTCGCTGTAGCCCAGAGTCTAGCCCAGTTCCATGTCCCTATCTTGGATCTATCAGTCCACTGGGTGTTGTAAGCTGCCCGAGAGGTCTCTGAATCATGGGCCGGATACTCCTTGAGGAATTTCTTGGCCCATTTGGAACCATAGGTTTCTGTCAAGTTGGCGTGGTATTCGTCGAGTGTGATGTTCAGACCGTAGACTGCACCGCTTTCGTCTTTGGCGTTGCCAGTGATGATGGGAACATCTTGTGCAAGGCCTTTGATCAGTGTGTTGTAATATGTGTCAGGCATAGCGTAATAATCAAGAGTCGCAGTAAACGACCAGTCGCTTTCTGACGAGGAAGTCTTCAAGGTCTCCGTAAGAGAATCCATAGAGAGACCTCGGAGCTCCGCGATGGAAGAAACATTCTTGTTGGCGACATATCTAACACCCTGATCCAAGGCAACGTCAAGGGTCAGGTAGTTTTCGGCGAGGCTCGAGCACAAGGGATCGTGGGGATCGCGGACACCGCTCTGGATGATGGCTCCAGCAATGAGGCCACTCGTCAGTTTGCTGTTGAGAATGTGCTGGGTGGCGGCTGAGCCTGCTGATTGACCCATGACGGTGATGCGGTCAGGATCACCGCCGAAAGCCGCAATGTTGGCGTGAACCCATTTGACAGCCTCAAACTGGTCCAGCATACCCCAGTTGCCCGAGCTGTTAGAACCAGTCTCAGCAAAGAACTCCTTTGAGAGCTCTGGGTGCGCAAGCCATCCAAACGAGCCCGTACGGTAATTGTAAGTCACAGATACAACACCCTTATCAGCCAGTCCGCCACCGTCAAAGAAAGCAGCTGTCGAGAATGCGGGATAGGACCATATGACGACAGGAAGCTTAGAAGAGACAGAACTGGCAGGGCTCCAGATGTTCAGGTTCAGGCAATCCTCATCAATGGTATAGCCATAGCTCCCCTGAGTAGAAGATGGGCATATATTGCCGTAAGACTTTGCGTCCAAAGTGTCGTTCCATGCAGGTGCGGGTTGAGGGGCCCTCCAACGATTCTCTCCGCCAGTTGTGGCGGCGAACGGGATTCCCTTCCACACAGTAATATCCTTCCAGTTTGAGAGGTTCCCTGCTGGCTCACTAGTGAAAGCGGGATAGCCTTGGACGGAGCCATACCGAGTCTTAATAACTTGGTCGTAAAGCGCCCCCGAGACAACCTGAGAAAAGGCTGCCGTGGAGGCGAGTGTTGTAGTCCAACTCAAAATCATCTGCGTCACAATTGTAATAATGAAGAGGAGTAAAAAGGGTGAATGAAAAAGAAACTGTGTAAAGAACAGAAGTGAATGCGGATCATTAGGTGATATGTTATATATTTCTTTGGAATTGAGGTCACCTTCAGGCCATAGCAACGGAAAGAGGCGATGCTTCCAAGCTCGGTAGAAACCAGACCCCAAGATGACGAACGAGCATCCACACTCGATCAAGCAAATTGGGATGGACCCTCATCAGTGGATCAGTTCAGTATCGTCTCCGAGAAGGCACAGTGCCCTATTGGGAGAGATGTTTGGGCCCTGTAATATCGTCATAGCCGGTGACGTAGACTGCTCCAGAATCAGTCTGTTCAGTCGACTGATGAAAAGGAGCACTGACTTACAAACAGTAAACGAGGCGGATCCCAAGATTTGGTAGTGGGAAACCCGATGGCGCTAAGCAGGGCCCAAACGGATTAGCCAATCAGTCGCGACTACCAGTCCCACATAAGAAGGAAAGACTGGATGTGGCAGGGTCCAAGACGCTCGTTCCTTGACAAGACAGGCAACTGCTTGTGTCTCGATGAAAACAAACCAAAAACGAGTTGTAATTGCGCCCACGTCATCTGTATGGTTCATTTATGGCTGATACAATTAAAACTGGAGAGGTCAGGAAAATTACAGGGCCCTTACGGCCAGGAACTGCGCAAATGCTGACTGGTGTGCACTAACACTCATTCATTACAGGATATTGCTCTTGGATAGAAAAACAAGCAGACGTGACATGTGAAAATCTGACGCGGTCTATCCCATGCGCTCCAAATACCCATTGTCATACTCATTAAAAAACACTTGGCCCTCGTGGTGGTACTGGGCGATACTCTGGAGCCTCTGCATGCCTCGTGATTCGTCTTATTTCCCGTCTTATTTAAAACCGAAGTGGTTTTCTGAAATGGAATGGTTAAGCTTGCTCTTAGTACTAGTAATCTCGCAATGTTTACGGAAAGTGATCATGTCTAAAATGTGAAGGCTGCATATGTTATTTCATCTTAATACCCACGATGTAAATCCCGAAAAACTATCTCTTTTCGTTGAAATAAAACAACACAGGGTCTCTTGTTATAAGATGAATAGGAATGTCTGCGAAACAGTGTTTTTGTGAGCAATTCCCTTTTTTTTCAAGTCATCGATGACGTAAATCGAATGTTGGAATCACCGTCGCTTGCGTACATGTGATTTACATATTCTGGCTCGGGGCAATGCCAACGATGTGGAGGTTTGCGAATCCAATTACATGGCCATGTGGCTTGGGTACGGCCCATTTAACCATAACAGAGCTATAATTTTGGATAATATGTACCCCGAAGGACTTCTGTCTTAGCCCAAATGGATCGCTGGATTTCATGGAGAGAAAAAAGGTATAGTCAGGGCTCCTCCAACTCCAGGGTGAGGAGACATTGGACTTGATTGGCCGTCACATGCGTTATGAACATATATGTCATACTCAATATCATTAATGTTGTTATTTCCTTTTTTTTTTAAAAAAAAAAAGCACCTTGGAAGCATTCTCACTTTCCTATTATATTTATGGCAGCAACAAACTCATGCCGATTATCCCAACCAAGGATTTATGGCGTACCCAGCCCCTAGACGTAATGGCAACGTCGGCAAAACATCTCCCTTCCAGTTGTACAAATGTTGGATGATTGCTGTATTATTATTTATTTTGAATAAATTAAGGGATGCTTCCAAACCATTTTTTACTTTTTTCAGGTGCAAGTTGAATCGCAGAGCGAGGCAGGAGTTGGTGTGTTGGTGGTGTTCGGGCCAATATCGGCTAAATCCTCGAGCTCATTGCCCCTCCAAACATTCAAGCTTCCCGCCCGCATCCCACCGCGACGTCGCTCGCTGAGACAAGCCTCCGAAATCCTCCATCCCGTCGGCGCACTGCTTCTGGCCGGGTTTTCGCCAGTCGCATATCTCTCGCCTCCACGGCGCTGGCAGTGCCGTTACTACCCCTCCACATAGCTATGCTCCCGCGGAGGATGTACATTCTGCCACAATGGACGGAGATTGGGATGAGGTACGTTGACCCAACTGCGCAAATGCACTGCCCCGTCTCCCCGATCAACAGCCGCCTCGACGTGACGACCGTTGCACCGAGACTGCACGTCGCACCCGTGACCTCGCCTGCTGTTCCTGTCCTTCGTTAGCGTTGCCGCATTGCTGACCATGTTGTCTTGTTTGTTCAGGTCGCCCGGATTCAGTTCCCGCCCCCGGGCGTGCATGCGATGCCTACCCCCGTAACGACAATGACTTTCGATACATCACAGGAGTTACTTTGGACTGGAAATGATTATGTACGTTGTGCCATAAGTGCCTACCACCTTGGTTGCGACGCTCATCGAGAGATTCCAGGGTCGTGTTACTTCCTTTTACGGCACCGAATTACAGCGATATACGTCCTTCAAGGCTCACTTGACCCCCGATGGCCCGGTCCGCCAGATTCTTGTGAATGAAAAAGGTGTTGTGGTGTTGGGATCCAAAGATGTACACATGGCGTTGAGGAGGGGGCTTCCAATATGGCATATTAAGTATGCGCCACTGGTTGGGTTTGCGTTCGAGCAGTAGAGACTAACCCGGACAGGAACGACGATATGAAAGACTTACGATGCATGTGTTTTACGTCCAAAGGGACGACCGAGATTATAGCCGCTGGACTACAGGATACGATGCTTGTCATTGACCTCATTAAGGGTGATGTTGTCAAACAAGTATGGGAACATGACCTATATGAACTATTGAGATGCTAACTATATGTGTAGGTACCCACCGAATACCAGTACACCGTTATGAAACGAGGGCGATATATATGCGCCGCAACCAAGAGTGGTTCTGTCAACCTCCTCGATCCCATCACTTTTGCTGTGATTAAGACATGGAATGCCCACTCAGCTCTGATCAATGACATGGACGCCCAGCACGATTTCATTGTTACTTGCGGCTACTCTCTTAGACAAGGACAAAACTATATGCTGGATCCGTTTCTCAATGTCTTTGACATCAAGAAGATGTCTTCGATGCCGCCGATTCCTTTCCCAGCAGGTGCCGCATATGTGCGCATGCACCCGCGAATGCTGACGACCAGTATCGTCGTGTCTCAGAGCGGCCAAATACATGTTGTGGATTTGATGAACCCAAACACTAGCAATGTTCGTCAGGCGAATGTTCTCACTTACCTTAGCATGTTTGAGATTGCGCCTTCCGGAGAAGCCATGGCTTTGACAGATGCCGAGTGTCTGATTCATCTTTGGGGCTCCCCAACAAAACTTCACTTTGTGGATTTACCTACCCCAATCGAGTTTGCCACACCCGAGGAACCACTTCCTTCTATTGAGTGGACATCAGAAACGTGAGTAGACATCGCACCTCCTCAACTGACTAGTGTTAATTGTAACAGTCCCCTCAACTCTATCGGCTTGCCCTATTATCGAGAGGTACTCGCATCCGCTTGGCCGGATATACCGCACGATGTCGGAGCTCCTCCCGCTAAAATTGACCCTCAATTTATGGCAGGGCTCAAAGCTACTGAATTCGGCCTCTATGGCAGAAACACGCGCAATGTTCGGAGAAATCAAGTCGAGGATACCCGAAACGTGAACAAATCGGTCAATTCTGGGCTTAAGGCGCCCAAATTTCTCAGCGAAAAAGCCCGAGAGTTGGCTACGTCAGCGCTGAAGCCCGACGACAAAACCGATGAGCTAGTGAGCCCGCTTGCCGAAATGGAAATTGAGAGCAAAAAATCGGAAGTTCCTGTTATGTACCGCAACGTCGAAATCAAGTACAGCAAATTTGGCGTGGATGATTTCGATTTCGGGTTCGTATTTCGAGATCTGGATGGTTTCAGAGTGGCTAATCTTGTGCAGTTATTACAACAAAACCCGATATTCCGGGCTCGAGATACATATCTCAAACTCTTATGCCAATTCATTGTTGCAAATCATGCACTTTACCCCCGTAATCCGAAACCTTGCCCTTCAGCACGCAGCTACTGCGTGCATTAGCGAAATATGTTTACTCTGCGAGTTGGGCTTTTTGTTTGACATGCTCGAGAAGGCCGATGGATCTATTTGCCAAGCGACCAACTTGCTCAAGACTCTGAGCAGCCACCCTCAAGGTATTGAATCCAAATCGTACTTGGAAGGCTCAGCTAACCCGTGTAGCTGGTCCTCTTGGTCTTCTCGAAGAAGACCCTCATGGATCTTCTCTTAACGTCATGCTCCAAGGCTTAACCCGGTTTCTGCTGGACAAGATTGTGCATGATTACAAATCCATAAACCCCAACTCAACTGCCATGGACCAGGTTGGTGTCATGTTGTGTAAATTCATGAGCGTTGTTAACATTGGCCAGGTTCTCGCGACGTCCGCTACCAGTTCAATCCGCTGTATAAACTGTAGAAGCGAGTACACCCGGCCGGGATCGACTTTCGTCAACGACTTGCTCTATCCCTCAGTTGTAAGTCTCATGCCCAGCCTATTTAACTGAAGCTAAAAAAAGGCCAGAAGTCCGGAGGACGAAATGCAAAGCTGCCACGAACAACCTTTTCCCAAATTCTCAAAAACAGCGTTGAAAGAGAGACCACTTCTAAAGGTTGGTGCAGCCGATGCCAGCGGTATCAAACGATAGCGACGAGGAAAACGATCCACAGCATACCGGCAGTACTTCTACTAAATACGGCCATCACAAGTCAGGAGCATCGCATGCTCTGGTCGACTCCGGGATGGCTTCCGGAGGAGATTGGTATTATTGTTGAACAAGGCCAATTTTTCTGTTATGAAGGGGAAGATTTGAAGCTTCATCTGCAACGAGGCATGCACAATATTACCGTCTATTCTCTCATCGGGATGGCAATCAACATTGAAAGCGGCCAGACGCAAAAGTCTCATCTTGTGTCCATGGTCAACGGTGAGTGTTTTCGTGTCATTCCTGCTGCATAGCTGACAGTGTTTTAGTTGCGCATGCGGAGCCAGACGTTCCAGGGGAAAGCCAATGGCATTTGTTCAACGATTTCTTGGTGCGATCCGTCAGCACTGAAGAGGCGCTCACTTTCAACACATCCTGGAAGGTCCCCTCCGTTGTGGCCTACCAGATAAAGGATGCCAACAATAAGCTCGACACCGACTGGAAGAAGAATATTGACACATCGATCCTGTACCAGGATCTCAAGTATGACCCTCTTCTGTATCTGGGTAGAATAATGATTAACCGATGCTTTAGTCCTAACCCCGACCATGAGAACAAAACATATGAAATCCTAAAACCCGAAACTGAGGCGCCTGGCCCGAATACCATCATTGCGCTTGACACAGAGTTTGTTGCTGTGCGACAACCAGAGATTGAAATGAATTCGGATGGCGAAAGGGAGACCATCCGGCCTATAGTGTATGCGCTCGCTCGAGCATCTGTCGTACGAGGGCAGGGCGAACACGAGGGAACGCCTTTTATTGACGACTACATCTCTATCAGAGAACCGATCGTGGATTATCTGACTTCTTACTCCGGAATCACGGAACAAGATCTGGATCCTCGCGTCTCGAAGCACAGCTTGCTCCCCCTGAAGCTGGCATACAAGAAGCTCTGGATTCTCCTCAACCTGGGATGCAAGTTTTTGGGCCATGGCCTGAAGCAAGATTTCCGAGTCATAAACATCCACGTCCCCAAATCGCAAATCATTGACACGATTGACTTGTTCTTCCTCCAATCCCGTCTGCGCAAGCTTTCGCTCGCGTTCCTGGCATGGTACCTGCTCAAGGAGGACATTCAAATGGAGACGCATGATTCGATTGAGGATTCGCGAACGGCGCTCAAACTATACCGCAAATACTTGGAATTCCAAGATGCAGGGATTCTCGAGACGATGCTGCAAGACATTTATCGCGCCGGTCGGGATGTCAATTTCAAGCCACCCCGAAAGGAGGATGCACAAGCTCCTCCTAGAAGTGAAACGCCCCCGCCGTTGCCAGCGGAGGAGAATGCGGCTCCTTCAACGCCCGTGCGGCCGATCGCGATTGGGCAACCCGGCTCGGCCTTTGGAGGCGGCACTAGTTGGACGCCAGGAAAGGGATCGCCGCTCCCATAGGAGGGTGCAATACTGTGACGTATTTGTTGTTTACACACATAGCGGCATTATATGGGGCACGCAATGCGGCCAGCGCTCTGAGCGGCTTGTGGTCGTGATCAGGGCCCCTGATCGGCATGACATGCATTGTGCAGGGCATAGCGCCGTCCAACTTGGGATGACGGGCAACAGTGTTACATAGCGCTTTTTGCGGTAGTTTAAATTTAAACCAATATCCATACCCTTGAGGAACGCGCCGTTTCACATTAATCGTCACTCACTCGCCCACCATATGATGTAAGGGTCCCAGTTGACCAAGACAGGTGCCACCCCACACGAGCCTTCCTGTTCCCCGCGCATTGCACGCCACACGAAGCCAAGGAAGGAAAGGAGACACAAGAGCGTCCATACCAACGCCGACTCCGACTACAGCTCCAGCTCTAGCTCCAGCGCCTTCTTCAGCGCCTTGCTCAGCTTCTCTCTTTTGCATCATCACCCTATTCACCTTTCAATACTCCTCCCATCATATCTGATTTCCACTAGCCCTACCATAGCCTAGAAACTGCTCCTGCTCAGTCTTGCACTTGAATCACAGTATATTCTGGCCTGGGATCATCATTCCGCCAGCAACATGGACGGGCCTGGCCGCGACGACATCCTTTGCCCCCCGCGTCTGTCTAGTCTGCGTGCCTCCTCCTCCGACAAATATGACGTTAGAGTTTGCCCTAAGGATGCGCAACCTCAGCACTTGGGCGAGAGCGGAACCCAAGATTCACAATCCAATGCCGACGAGACCAACCTGTTGGAAAAGCGCGGCTCCAGCAATAGCCCAGAGCCAAATCACACACCGTCTTCTGGTGCCACCGGTTCCAAGGATTTGAACCGGAAGACACATAGGCGTGGGAAAAAGTCGAAGTCGTCAATGAGCCGGAGTATTGATGCGCAATCTGCCACCGGCATCCCTTCCATCATCAAAACGAGCTGCTCGCCTCCTATTCCTGCACCTGGTAGTTCTCGTGAAGCCCCGGGCACCACCTCTCACAATGCTCCCGATCCGGTTCGAGGTGTTTGCCAAGGCAGTGCTCTTAAGAAATCAGCACGTGCAAGGTCTACTGACTCCAGACGGTCGAGCTCTTTTGGCACAGATACACTACATCCCAATCACAGCCAGTCGAAGAACCATCTTGACGACGCTCTGGGGGCAGGGTTCTTCAACCTCACCCATTTCCTCTCCATACAGACGCACGATGCCACGTCCAAGGCTGTGACCACTAGAAGCGATATTCCTCGGGTGGAAGATTTGAATACCGAGTCACCAGAGAGTTACAGCACTCCTGTGGGCTCACCTTTTCCAGGTAGCGAGTCATATTACATCTTCGCTCCTCGCTCAACTGGGTCAGCCTACTACCTCCATCGCAGCTCCGATGGTACCACGAGCACAGATTCGGAGTTTCGGATCACAAAAGTTCCCATGACGCTTATCCCTCATGAAACAAGAGGTCCCTCATTTTTGATACAGGCGGCTGAAGAAGACTCTATTTCTTCTAGGAAAACTGACCACGACACGATCTCCTCGTCAAAGGCCCGTGAAGGTTCTGCATCCACATACAGTTCGAAACAGTCCCCGTGTACCGAAAGCCCCAGGGCGGGTTCGCGACCTCATCAATATGTGGAACAAATCATAGGTGGAAAGAAGCCAGCGCGAAGGGTCCATGACGTCTCGGGATCCAATAGTAAGCTGTCAAGCATCATGGCCAAGGTTAACCGACGTCTTGCGGCACAGATGCATTGCAGGAGCAATACTAAAGCCATGGATGACAATAGCAAACATATACCGGGCATGAACAACATGTTTCTTGTTAATAACAGCGACATTCAAGATGTTGTGTCTATTGTTATGGCCGAAATGCAAACTGCAAAGAAGGGTAGCCGGGGTGAAGGAAACAGGACTAAAGACAGTTACAAGTGCCTATCTGGGCCAAAGCTGGACGAGATCTCTAATATTATTCGGCTGCCATCAGTCAACGCAGCCGATCCAGCAACCACCATCAGTATGCCGAGAACATCATACGCGAGCGTCAGTGCAGAAGACTTGCAAGTCCATACAAGAATACGTGGCGAAGATTCCGATACTATGACGACAGTTATCTCTCGAAAGAGCATCGCGGAAATTACTTGGCCACATAGAAGCTCACAAATCCATCACCTGGAAGTCTACAACGGCCCTAGTCATTCGCGTGCCGTCTCCGAGAGCAGTACCCCAACAAAAAAGACCCCGATAGCATGTTCTTCGGATCGACGACAAAGTGAGCCTCCATTCATGACAGAGGGGTTCGTGTTTCATCATTATTCTACACCCATCAATGAGGGCGAGGTTGTGTCGGACATGTCCCGAAGACAGAGCCGTCAGCAGGAGAAAAAGACGAATGACGCGACAGATATAACCTCTTTCCCGCGTCTCTTGCCCCGTCGCTGTACCAGAGACTGGATAGTTCCACCCACCGAGGTCGATGTTGTTCCACCGCCATCGGCCAATCCACAAAATCGAGGCGTTAATTCTCACAGGGGGAGGACTTCAGACGGCCCAGCAAAATTTTTCCAGGCGCAAACGAAGATCCGGCATTATAACGATGCGGTTTTGAATAGTCCATTTGCTTCAAAATCCGTCAAAGTAAATACGACTACGACGGCAGACGACTCATCGGCGGCTGCCGAAGGCCAACTGAATACACCAGACAGGACGGCATCTAACAAGCGCCGCAGTTCCCAACTACCCTCTCTACAAGATTCGTACCCGGATCCCTACGATAGCTTCTTTCCGAGTATGATAGATAAGATAAAGCAAGGCAGCCACAAGATATTTTACGGTAATAATTCCTCCAAAGGATCAGACGAGCCGTCCACTTCCAGCCAGGATGACGGCTACCAGCATAACAATGGGCGGCGATCTAGAAATAGCGTGGAGACACCTAACACCAGAGCCACCAAAAACGGACACGGCTGGGGCTTATGAAACTATGACTGGAACAAGACACGCCAACAGCCGCTGCAGAAATGCAGCTAGTTCCGAAGGCTATCGTCGGCATGTGTGCGGGTTGAGTCTTTGATGTAGATCGGCGCATTGTCTACGCCGGGAACACAAGACATAATGAGAAGCAGAAAATTGTACCTATAGCAGATAGTGAAACCCGTGTCCTGTTGTAGCTTATACACACTTAATGTTTGCATATTGCTATGGTTTTAGCCCATGTCATTAATATTCAGAGCATTTTCGGTCCATCATGGGTATGCGAATAAGACTATCTTACAAGTCGGAGGATTGTTGAAGTATACCTTCCTCTCCATCCAAAGATTTTATCTAGCACTTGTAAAGTGTTGTTCAAGAAGGAAATAGACTCGCTAAGATGTTCTTTCGCCGTATGTTTTCTGTACTTCGGTTAAACGTAGGGCATGGGTAGAAATTGAAACGTAGCAACCCAGGGTCACAAAAGATTATACATCTCCCAAGCGAGCGATACTAGCTATGATTTCCGGCCATGCCCCCCGGTTGTTGTTTAATAATTCTCTCAACAGTAACAATCCGGTATTGGGCGAAGCGTGCGAGTCCAGGATCCATCACTGATAGCCCAGGGTATTTTGATCATCTGCCGCATCACTGCCTCTAGACAAACTCAAACTCAGGGACTTGGGATAAATGGTACCAGCAAAGCGTCATTACATGTGGGATCTGTATTAATTCCCGAATCTACTTTATATATATATATATATATATAAACCACTTTTCTTTCTTCTTCTCCCGCTCATCATACCGCCTTGGAAGCTCGCGCCTTGTTTTCCCGGTGCCGCTTCTCCTTGGACGCCGTCTTTCGTCTATTCATCCACGACCGATTCAGGTCCCTTCGGTTCTCCCAGAACCATGTCTGGAACTCGCTGGAGCCCGCCTGCGCCTGTGCGGCGGTCCTCTCGTCGCCCTGCTCCTCTTCCTCCTCTTCCTCTTCAGGGACATCGTCCATGTCCTCGTCGTCGTCGCCCTGCGAGGCCCAGAAGTTGCGCATGCGCGTCGGGTGAGCAGTGTCGGGAGTCGGCGCGGCGCTGCGGGTGTTGCGCCACTCAATGTCCTGACGGGTGAAGGGCGTCATGGGGACGGGAGGGTGTTCGCCTTCCTCTTCTTCCTCGTCGATGTCGGCGCCAAAGAAGCTAAAGGGCTTGGACTCCTCGGCGGGAGTCTGTGTGGCCTCGCCGGGCTTCACACGCTTGTACAGCGCCTCGAGGGGATGGACCTTGTTGTTGGAGGGGGTGAGCGGAGGGGGTATCTTGATGGTGAGGCTTCTTGTGGAGCTTGCCGACATGGGGCGGTTGTTGTCTCCTTTTACGGCTGAGATGGGTGTAGCGAGTACGGGCGATTCTTCATCCTCCGATGTAGACTCCGTATCTTCCTGGGCAGGTTTTGGCTTTGCCTCCTCCTTTGTCTTGTTTTCCTTGGTCTCCTCCTCCGCTTCGGATTCCTCGTCGCTCTCTTCGTCAGAGGAACCACTACTGCTGGTTCCGCTGCTGCTTGTGTCATCATCCGACTCCTCCTGAACCACCTCCTCGACGGGCTTCGACTTTTTGGCCTTCTTGACAGTTGGCTTGGGCGTAGGCTTAGGCTTGGTCTTGACGTTTTCTATCACGTTGCCATCTTCATCCACCCAGCCCTTGCCCTCGACGAACTCACTGGCCGGCTTTCCAGCCGACTCCGGCGCTGCATTCTTGAGGAAGCTGGGGAATTTGGTCGTCTTCTCAAATTCGTGCACCGTGACCTCGCGCGCATTGCGATTCTTCTTTCGCTTCTTGGGGACGGTGCCCTCGGGAAGGTTGCCGACTGCATTGAGAGGAAGCTTCACCTTGAGCAGGCACTCGTCTTGGTCGGTGTATTTCGACCTTTGGCGCTTCTTCTTCTCGGTTGTCTTTCCGTCTTTTTCGCTCTCCTTGTCCTTCTTGCTCTTCTTCCTCCGCTGATCGGCGGGCTCAGTCCAGCCTCGCTTGACCTTGCGATCAGTCAGGACGACGCCCTCCACGACGTCCCGATCGCGCTTCCGCTTCTTCGAACCCTCCTGGTCGTCAGACTTCTTGGACTTCTTCTTCTTCTTCTTTTCCACATCCTCCTGGTCCTGCCTGCCCTCGGGCTCCTCCCGCTCCTCTGGGCGTGCCTTTTCGACACGCAGCTTGGTGCCCTTGAGCACGGAGCCATTGTACTTCTTCTTTATCTTGTCGGCCTCCATGGTGGGCAGCTCGACGAAGCCGTACCGCCGCTCGGGGAATGTCTCGATGGAGTGGTAGGAGATGTTGCGGGCCTGGGCCTGGACTGCGGCGGGCAGGACAATCTTGAGCAGGTCGGCGTCGAGGGGGCTGATGTGCAGGCGGGTGAAGTCGCTGGCGCTGCCCGGGGGGGAGTCTGAGGACTTCGGCGCAGACTCAGCTGTAGTCATCGCGGGGGGCGAGTGTGAAATTGCGATGGCGGCCAAGCGCCCGTCCAGGTGAAATTGGGAATTGGAAAAATGACCTGCGTTCCCTTGCGACTAAACTTGAACTTGCCCAAGAGGAAAAAAAAGTCCAGAGCCGGGGGTTCTCTAGCTCAGGGCTGCGCGGCTCCTGATTGGGCCAGAGGGGCATACGTTGTTCCGGCCGGGTGCAGGGTGTGTGTGCGTGTGTGTGTTAGTGAGTCGTCTCCAGCGAGCTCATGCGCAACCCAGGACAGATGAAAATCTCAGACAAGTGTATCGATCGCCAGCCTGATTTGTTTTTCTCTCTCTCTTGGTTGCGGTTTGAAGTGTCGTTTGAGGGGGGAGTTCTTCTTAGATGGCTGGTGAATGAGGGGTCTTCCTCGCTTTGACACCCGTTCCACAGACTACGGTAAGGGCCGTGTGTCATGACCGCACCCGACGTCTCGAGTGCTGCCAGGGTCCAGCGCTTATTGGGTGGGAGCCATGACCCAATGTGGAAAAACAGGGCATCACCCGCCGCTCTCTCTTACACCCTCTGTGTGAGATGGCCTGCTTTGGGGTGCATATGTGCACTAGGCTATAGGCGGTCGACGTTGCAAAGGCGTCAAGGCTTCGGGTTGTTCCGATCGAGCAAGGGTCGCTGCTACATATCGGAAACCCGTCCCTATCGATGTTGGGACGAGATTTGCCGCAGCCGGCTCGTTTAAGCCGCCTGCGCGACACGACCTGTCAGATGCCATTGGGGCCAAGGGCGAGAGAGGCTGTGACTCCCAAACGGCTGGAACTGTGTGGATGCAAGGCACGACGAGGACTCATCGCCTGAAGCTCCTGTATCAATGCTGAGGAACTGTTTTAGTTGCTGTCAATGCAAGTATTTAAAAAGTGTATGTCCCGCCGTCTCGAACATGTAGATAAGCTTGATCCTGTGTGTAAATCATTAAACGTTCGCGATCGTCATTTGTACCTATACCTGCATCTTTTTTTTGTTTTAATTTTTCTTTTCACGCTCTTTGAATACTTTGTTCGATCCGCTTTTTGAAAATGAAGCCCTCATTCCTTTTCGCTCTTGTTGGTAGCGCAGCTGCAGGTTCGTACTGAGCGTTGTTGTTGGGGGGGCGAACCACCTTATCAGAATGCGAAGACTCACTTACACTTCAACCTAGCACCCCAACTGTCCAGGCGACAGAACGCTTGCTTCGTCGTCGGCCAAGAGACGCTCCCGGCAGAAGTCGCCACTTCCGTCAATTCCCTCGTTAACACGGTCACTTGCGACACCTCGCAGACTACCATCGACGGAGTCCCAGATGTCAGCTCTGGCGGCGTCACATTCTCGTCCATCAACTTTGCCGACTCTGGATCAACGCCTCTTGCCTTTGCGCTCGATAAATTTGCCACTACCTCGCCGTTGGCCAACAACGACTTGCAAAAGTTCCAGGACCAGCTCAACGTCTACCTGGCCACAGAGGCTGGGATTCGCTCAGTTGGTGGAGCCCTTGACATCAAAGTGCCCAAGTTTTTCCTGCAGTTTCAAATGACTCGTATCCAGCAGGCTCAGGGTGCTGTCTCTAGTGTCCCTGGCCAGACTGTCGACCATCAATTGCAAAAAGTCTTGAAGAATGCGGCTGGCGAGGATCAGTCACTCCTGGATCAGGTCAACACCCTGGCAACTACTCTCCAATAAGTTTTGTTTTAACCAGAAATAATGATCTTATACAAAATGCTTAACCCTATTTTCTTACCCCTCGTACAAGTGAAGTGACGTCCCAATCATGATTATAAAATACAGCCTATCCCAATGGAACAAGAGCGGAGAAGGTAAAAATACCTATCCAAATAACACACTCATCAAACACCCACCATTTTAAGAGCTTGAACGGAAGAATGGCGAGGGATCCTGCTCCCGCCTGTCGCCTCCGCTGGCTTTCCACCACACATCGCTTCCCCATCGAATAATTCTCTCGGCAGCTCCCTGAGGTGTCATGGCGGGTCGCACATCGAGGTAGAAGACGGGGTCGCCATTGGGCTCAGGATCTCCAGAGTAGTAGTCGATGATGTATCGGACTTCCTTGCTTTCGCCGTTTACGGTTCGTGAGACATACCAGTCGTGTCGATCAAAGGGGGGCTCAGTGCTGCTATCATGTTAGCTAGTCATGACCATCATGGGTGGAACCAAGATAGCTTACCCGAACTTGGAGGGGTAGATCCAGCCGAGCACCTGCATCATGGTGGCCTTAGGTGTCATATCCTTGGGACGGCCCTGGAACCGGTTCAGAGTGGGCATGGAGTCATTTCCATCCCAAAGCTTGTCCATCTCCTCTTCCGCATGCTGCTCGCCACGTCTGCACACCTGCCATCCCTTGTACAGGCCTTGGGAGAAGCGGTTCTCCCATCCAATAATCTCCATCCATGCACCCTCATTCAGGTAGTTGTGCACGGAAACCATGCCCTCAACGGCCGTGATGTCGGTGTCGGTGTATCCCTTTCGAAGCAGGGCATTGTACATTTGCTGGGGCGAAGGGTACTCCCAGTTGCCGTCGCCAGAGCCCTTGGGGATGCTCGACGGGTCTCGCTCTGTTGGTAGGGCGATCTGCTGGTTTGGCGCAGGCTTCTGTGACAGGTCGGGGAACATGTAGTTGAGGGGGTTCAGTTGGGACATGAGAGACTTGGGCTTCTCCTCAGCGGCGGCTGCGCGGGCGGCATGGGGGACTGGGCAGCCGGATGCAGCAGGCGCATCGGCGGG
Organism: Calonectria multiphialidica; assembly: GCA_020623665.1. Taxonomy (NCBI): domain Eukaryota; kingdom Fungi; phylum Ascomycota; class Sordariomycetes; order Hypocreales; family Nectriaceae; genus Calonectria; species Calonectria multiphialidica. The sequence continues at coordinate 31,073 of JAHVYC010000208.1, forward strand.
CTTCTGGGGCTTGGCTTCGTTGGGAGTGAGGGCATCGAGACCTTTTTTGTGCATGGGGCATCCAACCTGAGAGCATTGTTAGCAGTGGATGGCGGTGGTCTGATGGCATGTAGATGCTTACCGGAGGCTCTTTTCCGGCAGATGCGGGCACATCAGGATGTCCCACGGGGACGTGGACGGTGGGAGTAGAGTCGGCCCAAAACCAACCCATGATGAAGGCGATGCTTATTAAAAGGTGTGGATGGAGGTGAGGGGGAACGGAGTATTAATTAGCTCGACGTTTGAAGCAACGCAAGCAGGTATTAAAAGTGCGAAATGTGGTAGAGCGCCGTCGAGTGCAGTCGAGTGTCGTCGAGTGTTGGAGAATGACGAGGGGAGGAGGAATGGAGGGACGGAAGGATGGATAAAAGGATGGATGGTGAATGGCCAGTAACAAATTTCTATTACAGAGAGGCCTGCGCTCCGAAAAAAAAAATCAAGAGCCGGAGTATCCCGTCGCGACATCGACCTAGTCAATCGCAGACGCCCACTTGCCCGATCTGGGTTACCCGAGTTATTTCCGTGCACTGCGAACCAACATCGTTTTGGCCTGCGCGTGCTTCTGTTAATGAGCACATGTTTCTGCTGCAGAAGCCTAGGTACGTATAAACGACGTCACCACCACGCTCCGTTTGGGCCGGGTTGTTGCGGGCATACTTATCCTAGTCATAGATCTGACCCGTCGCCTTGCGTCGTTTGCAGCGCCAGGAATCATCATTGACGCTTACTGTAATTTTTAACCCGCACCGACGGCGTAATCCTTTGCTACGCTTGTACTTGTCACTCCGGCCCTCGGAGGCATTGATTGTTCTTAGGTCCTGCCAATGCCAAACATGATCACGCCGATGCTGGCGGCCTTTTCCTCAACCTCGGTCTCAACCCTTTTCACTGCTTATAACACCACATACGGCCTTTCTCTTTCGATATGAGATCTGGCCTCTTATTTGGCCGGTTCTGCGCTCGCCAGGCCTCTCGCACATGCGCCAATATCAACACTCGTAGCAATGTTGCCTTTTTCACCCGTCGCTTAGTCTCTGGCACCCCTCGGGGCTCTCAACGACCGCCGGGATGGAAACGTATCACAATCCGCGCCTCGGCCGGTGCCGCTGCCTTGGGTACCGCTGCCTTTGTTGAATTGGCTCAAAAGGAGAACAGCTCCGCCGAGGAAACGGGCGAAAAGCGCATGCTTGAGGTCTCGAGGAGCGAGATTAAAGGTGTCAACCAAGACGCTCGGGGTCTTGCGCGAGTTGCGCAGAAAATCAAGTACTTTTTGGAATTCTACATCTTGGAGCCAGTGTCTACAGGTATCCGCTTCCTGCACCTCGTCGTCATTTTTGTCCCCGTCATAATCACAGTTCCCGTCATATGGTTTGGCCGACGGCACCCCAATCATGACAATGAGCGAACCGGTACGCTTTGGTGGTATAGGTTCCTCGTCAATGCTATGGAACTGGCCGGACCGGCTTTTATCAAGCTTGGCCAATGGGCAGCGTCGCGAACCGATATTTTCCCAACAGAGATGTGCGAAATCATGTCAAAGTTGCACTCTAATGCGCCGGCTCACTCTATGCGCGCCACCCGAAGGACAGTGGAAGCAGCGTTTGGAGGTCGTAACTTTGAGGACATTTTTGAAGAATTTGACGAACAACCGTTGGGTGTGGGCGCGATCGCGCAAGTCTACAAGGCCAAACTAAAGCCAGGCATAGCAAAACCCGACGATATCGATGCACCCAGATCGTTAAGGCCACTTGTTGACAATGTCAGGCATAACGTTGAAAGCGTGCTGAAGAGCTCCCCCCAACGAGTCCCTTCGTCGTATGTTGCGGTCAAGGTCTTGCATCCAAGAGTCGAGAGGATAGTGCGGAGGGATCTTCGCATCATGGGGTTCTTTGCCTCAATGCTTAACCTCATCCCTACCATTGAGTGGCTGTCGCTACCAGATGAAGTGGCTCAGTTTGGAGAGATGATGAAGCTCCAGCTTGACCTCCGAATCGAGGCCTCGAACCTAGCAACTTTCCGCCGGAACTTCAAGAACCGTACAACAGTATCGTTTCCTTGCCCTTACACCGAATTCACCACTAGGAATGTGTTGATTGAGGAGTTTGCCCAAGGCATTCCACTGTCAGACTTTATGGAAAATGGAGGAGGAGTCTTCCAACATGACATCGCTGATGAAGGCCTTGATGCTTTCCTACGCATGTTGCTCCTTGACAACTTTGTACACGCCGATCTTCACCCGGGAAATATTATGGTACGATTCTATCAGTCGGCCAGACCAGAGCTACGGTTAAAGGGAGAGTCCTCGAAGCCTCACCCTGATGTGCAGAATGATGTGACAGAACAGGTCCTGGAACGCCTCCGGCCGTATCGCCATAAGACAGACACTGCGGCCTGGCAGGCGGAGCTAGCCAAGATTGATGCTGAAGGTTTCCGCCCGCAGCTCATTTTCATTGATACCGGTTTGGTGACCGAACTCAATACGACGAACAGGGCCAACTTCCTTGACCTTTTCAGAGCCGTTGCCGAATTCGATGGCTACAAGGCCGGTCATCTGATGTGTGAGCGTTGTCGACAGCCTGATGCAGTTCTTGACAAGGAGATTTTCGCACTTAAAATGCAACATCTCGTTTTGAGTGTTAAGAGCCGCACTCTTGCTCTTGGAAATGTCAAGATTGGCGATATTCTGCAGCAGGTACTTAGCATGGTTCGCAACCACCATGTTCGACTCGAAGGTGATTTCGTCAATGTTGTTATTAGCATTCTTCTGCTTGAAGGTATCGGACGAAGTCTCAATCCGGATGTCGATTTACTCAGCAGCTCCTTGCCTATTTTGCGCCAACTGAGCGCCCAGAGCGGAACCCAGATGGCCAAGCACGGCGACTTTTCTATGATTATGGTGTGGATGGGTCTCGAAGCGAGACGCTTCATGCAAGCCAGCATTGAAGATGTATGCTGTGTCCCACTAACCCCCCCACCCCCCCCCTGCCTGAATTTCCCACTGACAAGCTTTACAGGTTGAACGATGTGTCAGATATGACCTCCTTTCACCAAATGTGTAAATATATATGGACTTGAATGTCTACCAGCGAAGATACGGCATGGACAGGGCGCATAGGGGATTGAATACAGGCATTAAAATAATCAGGCATGGGGCAGATCGGCCAGAATGAGAAAAGACACTCAGGGAACACTGATAGAATGGTACATAGATTGTTTGGAAGTTAACGGATTACATACACCACTCAAACTGGTTGAGGACGGGCACTCAGCTTTTTACATACTGCCTTTATAAATGCCGACATTTTATTGGTGGCAAGACATGGCGCCGTATGATGAAAAAAAATTACAGGGTCATTTTGTGACAATTAAAAAAACTCTTGATTGCATTTCCCTTCCCTTCTATATGTAACTACCTAATTAAACATGCCCTTGTTTGCCCTTCCCCTGAACGCCGGCCAACCAGTAAAACGGTCGTCTTTGGATCATACGTGAAACAGGTATCCGGTTTAAAGACCAGCAGTGATAGGTATCGATCGTCTTGTGAATTTTGCATCGTTTCGGACATTAGTCGACATGAGACGTAAGTGGCAGAACCCGTCTCGATTTATCTTGGGTAGGTGTTTGTGCCAAATACCGACAGAATATTTCAATCCTCCCCAAAAATTAAAAAAGCAAAAACGGTGCTCTTTTTTGGCCGCGAGAAAATAAACTCGCATTTAATCCGTGCTGGCACTGAGCTCCATCGACTTTTCCCACAGGTTCCGCAGTAAGGCAGCTGTGTTGTCCCCCTCATCGCCGCCAACGAGGCTGGACCCACTCAGTCGGTCATTCACGTTTAGGCGGCCATCGTCGTCGCCCTCGTAGCTGGATGCCGCGCCATTGATTGTCCGGACGGAGTTGGGCCTGCGTGGGGTGTTGGGCCGCCTGGCATCGGGCATACTGACATTTCTCGTGTGGCGCATGGCAAGATGTTTGCCGTTGGCTGAGCCCACACTGTTCTTGGGGATACGTAGCGACTTTTCGACGTCGGGGAGCCGGCTGAGGCGGTCGAGGGATCGGGAGACTGAGTTTTGATACCGTCGGACCACGAGGTACTCGAGGCCGGTCCGCTCCAGGAGCTTGCCGATGCGGGGGTCGCGGCTGGGAGCTCCGTCGTACACGGGGACACCGCCACCGATGAGCGGGTTGACGCCGACTCCCCCTCCAACGCCTCCCACGGCCTGGCCGGGCTCGATGACGGAGCTGGCTCGTTGCAGGTTCAGCTTCTGCTGCGTCCGGGATGCTTGGGCAGATGGGGCAGCCGTTCGTCGCGACGCCTTGGGCGCCAATGCACTGTCATCGACGTCATCAGAGGTTTCGGGCCCGTCCTGGGCGTTGGGAAGGCTGGCGACTGAGCGGGGTTTTCGGGGCGCGTCTTCGAAGCGGCGAGGAGGCCGGTAAAACGATCCCTCGCTGGTTAGGCCGGAGCCGGCAGCCTCGACGAAGCGTGACGTCAACTCGTCTTGGGCGCTACCTGTTATGGTGGGCGATGCGCGGTCCTCGGCCGAGGCGGGGGCAAATTGCCGGGGACCAACCTGGGCGAGATCGGCAGACATTTGCGGAGGAGCGCCGTGGGATGGTGTTCTTTTTAGGATGCGAGTGGTTAGATATGCCTTGTGCTGGGTCCGTTCCCGTTCGGGCGTGGACATTTCAGGAGACTGGGATTGAGACTGAGACTGAGACTGCCGGGCGTCGTCACTGTGATTAGACTCGGGACGCTCGACAGGGGTAACGGGACGGGATCCGTTGACGCTGGCGCTGGCGCTTGCACCCTGAGGTAGGGAAGAATGCGCGCTGCTGTTGAGGGAGCCCTTTCGTGAGAGATATGGAGAATTAGACCCACTCGCGTCGACCCATTCGTCGTCCTGGCCGTCGTCGTCGCCGAGATCGAAGTGAACTTGGTTTTTATTGTTGTGGGCGGCGCGCACCTGGTAGACGATGGTGGTGCTGGACGCGCGCTTCAGTTTGTCCGAGGACTTGGAGCGCTTGGTGACCTCGACATGCGAGCGGTTGCGCTTCAACTTGGTGTGAGAGGGGCTCTTGGTGAGATTGGTCGACGAGGATTCGTGTGAGGAGACCTTTGCGTCGCTGGCTGTACGGCGGTGGGAATTGGACGCGGTGGCGGTGTTGGCGTGGGTGGAGGAGGAGGAGCGCGACGGCTGCTGCTGCTGCTGCTGCTGCTGCTGTTGCTGTTGCTGATGATGCTGCTCGTCAAGCGGTGACGTGTGGCGACGGTGGAGCTTGGGCTGTTTGGGGAGGTTCTTTGAAGAGGGCGCGCGGGCGTTGTGGAGGCGGCCGACGGGGTGCTGGCGCTGATGTCGGTGATGCGGGCGGTGATGATGGTGCTGCTGCTGGTGTTGAGTGTCGCTCTGTGAGTCGCTCTCCTGATGGTTGAGGGGAGGTCGTTTTGATTGGCTGCTCGATGATGCGCTGTCCGCGTCTCTTGTGTGAGGCATGGTTGCAGTGGCCCGCAGCCGATTTCCGGCGGGCTGTGATTACTGGGAGGGCGTTGGCTGCGGCAGCGTTACGGCGCCCGGTGGTGGTGTGTTGCGCCGGTGTGTTGCGCTGCGTTTCGCGGTTGCAGCGGTGCTCGAGCGGTGCGGGTGCTTTGTGCGTGCAGGACTGTGATTGAAGGATTCCGTTGGTCCGTTTTCCTACTGGCCGGGTCGCCGACTCGAGCAACAGCTTGTCATGGGATAGTTTCCGAGAGCTGAAATCGTATATTGAATTTTTTTCTCCTTCTCTGGTTAGAGGCGAGCGAGAGGCGAGGGTGCGCGATGAAGATTTTTGGCCGGGAGTAAGTGACGAGGACGTGTGCGCGGCGCTAGAAGTTTGTTTGCTGGGGCGTGGGCGAGTCAATGGGCGACGAGAAGCGACAGTGGGTATTGATTGACCTGTTTGCGTGTCCCGTGTGCGACTGAGAAAAGGGAGGGAGGAGGAATCGCGAGATTTGCGCAAAGGAGAAAGACGCAAGCAGGAGCTTGTGCAAGGGCGCCGACACGAGAAAGCTCTGAGGTCGGCCGCAATTCCAACCCAGAAGCCGGCCCCAGAAAATACGACGAACGCCTAGTAATTACTGACGAACCGTCGCCGACTAGTGTTGCCTAGACGTCGGTATCGGGTTTAGTTGGCAGCAATTTGCCAGAGGGAAGTGTCCCGGGCCAGCAGAGACCGGCGGACGGCGAGAGCAATATGGGAGATGAGCGAGCGATGGCGAGGGCAAGAGAGGGCACGAGGGGAGGAGAGGAGAAGAATAGCTTTCCGTGGTGCAGCGTGCAGCAGCGAGGGCGTACGTAAAAGAGGAGCCTTGGATTTCAGTGACGCTCGATGTGGACTAAGTAGAGAGGCTAAGGTTAGGTTGATAAGAGCAAAGACTAATAATAATCAAACCGCCAGCAAGCGAGACGAGACGAGTGGATGACGATGGCAGTGGCATTGACCTGCCCCAGCGACAGCAACGGGCAGAGAAGTGCGGTCTGGGGGGCCGGGATGCTGTAGGCAACGAGCAGGTCCCTGGCTGGCGCTGTGTGTTATGGAGAGGATGATGAAAGGGGACATCGTGGGCCGGCTGCGGGCTCCTACATAATAGTAGCTCTGGGGGTGGAATGCGAAATAATGGAGGCTGCTCACACTCCCGCGCCCAGCCGGCGCACCCTCCGACTACGCAGCACCCAACACGCACGCATCAGTTGACAATTCTTTTTTTTTCTACTACGAGGCCGCAAGGCGGATTACTGGAACACGAGTTCCGACACATCAACTTGGAGCTCCACCGCGGCCAGCATTACAACCGTCGCCGATTAGGTGCATGCCGGGTGAACAAGGGCAAGGGTTCTCATGGCCAGGCCAGGGCGCGCTATGATTCATAGCAAGCTTGTTGGGATTGGCCTCGGGGAAATCAAAGCTCGAACGTGCCAGGGAACCAGCTATGCGTCACAACCAACCAGGCCCGCCGTCATTTACGGCCTCTGTTGCCGGAGCGAGCTCGCTGGCGACCCGGGTGGTGGTGCCGACAAAGATCTGCCATGATTGCCATGAGTTGCGTCACGAGCTGCAGACCTGTAGTCGTGATTGACATGTAAATCCTGCCCGTGCCTGTGCCATTAACCCCGCCTCAAACATTTTCCCTTTCAAAGCCGTCAAGTCCGGTCCGTAGACCCTGAGACATGCCGGAATGGACATGCGCTTTCATGGAAGCGCCCCCCAGGGTCCCCCAGGGGCAGTAACCAACGTTTGACGCCGACAATGGCCTTAACCCCAGAAACTGGCCATGTCCGCAGCCCCCGATTGGTTGGACCCGTCTTTCGGGATTCTGTTTGAGGGCTCTAGAAAACGCCCGAGCGCAAGCCCAGCCGTCGATCCAGGCAGCTCGAGAGCCTGTGCATGGACCGAGGCCGGGACGATGGAAGCTCCCCAGCGCGGCGCACCGGGAAATGCGTATGCCATCAGACAGACGTCCTTGTGGCAAAGTCCCCCATCAACCTTTTCGACTCAACGCGACTAAAACAAATGTGCCAACCCCACCGCCCCGCAAGTCAATACTGGATCGCCCAGATGTAACTCTAAACTCGACGCTTGCGCTGGGGTCATTGCACCGTCTCTTTGGCTGTAATCTTGATTGATTTGCGTTCGGTTGGTCGAACTCGTACATATATCACGTGCCACAACATGTGACGCGCTGTCCCTTCGTCACCGTCACCCAACTCTCCCAACCATCCAGGCTTGCGACACCGGATCAAGAAAGCCCATCCGCCTCCCATCTAACCCAGCCGTTTGCGCGACTATTCTATATCTGTTTAGATAATCATCCGCCGTCATGTCTTCCATCGCCGCTCTCGAAGAGGAGAAGTCGCAGTACAACGAACAGGTATGTCCATTTTTTCCCCATTCCGCATGCCCCTCCAGCCTCGCTTGCGATGGAACTAACGTCTTCTCTTTCTAGCTCGACATCGTTCGCGGCCAGCTGCGCGATGATCCCGATAATGTCGAACTCAAAGCGCTACAGGAAGAGTTGCAACAATTCGTCGACCTTCTGAATGAAAACATTGCTGAGCTCAAGCCCAAGCAGGCCCCCAAGCCAGCCCCCAAGCAGTTATCACCGCCTCCCCAGCCCGAGAAGTGGTCGCGTGAAAACCATCCTGCCTTCAAGAAAGCCGCAGCCGCCGAGGAAAAAGAGGAAGCACCCGTACACTACCAGGTTAACGACACCGTCTTGGCAAAATGGGTCTCTGGTGACAAGGCCTTCTACCCAGCCCGCATCACGTCTATTACTGGATCATCGACAGACCCCATCTACATTGTCAAGTTCAAGAGCTACGACAACACAGAGACGCTCCGATCTCGAGACATCCGGCCCATCTCCAACAAGCGAAAGGCCGATGGCCCGCCCTCCGCCGCCATCCCCACTCCTTCTGGTCCCGGCGTAGTGTCATCCGCTGGTGCTACCGTGTATCCCGATGCCAAGAGGGAATCTGAAAACCCGGATGCCGCCAAACCTCCCAAGTCGAAGAAGATCAAGGCCAAGAAGGAGCTCGAGGCCGGCAAGAACAAGTGGCAGGAATTCAACAACAAGTCAAAGTTTGGAAAGTCGCAAAAGAAAGACTCAATGTTTCGCACACCTGATGGTATTCATGGTAGAGGTCGGTTTTATCTGCGGACCCGAGCGGAAAATTTCATCGCTAACGATTTTCTAGTTGGATTTACTGGATCTGGCCAAGCCATGCGCAAAGACCCAACTCGATCCCGACATGTCTACCAAACGAATGAAGAACTAGACTAATGACTCTTTTTCTCCTGACAGGACTAGCCATTATTCGTACGGCGCGGAGAAGGCGTTTGGGACTTTTTGGGGAACTTTGTTTTGTTTGGTAACATGCCTTGCAATCGTTTGTGGCAGAGGCTAACGTCTTGTGTCTGGCGTCTGAGCCAGTCGTCTCTCAAGCTTACCCAACCGAAGTATGTAGGACCGACGTGTGGCTGGTTGCGACCGGCTGAGCGAAATTGAATAGCCACTATCGTGGGATGGATTGGTGTCCCCTTTTGAGTTGGGTATAACTTGCTAAGTCGGCTGACAGGGTCTGCGCTTTGCTAGAATGCATCATGCTTCTTTATCCTACAACATATATGTGATGGTACATTATTCTAAGTTCCCCCCAGGTTGATCTTGGGGCAAATTTCCTTGGCAATCTTTATGAAGGCTGATCCTCGTTCGCTGGTGGGCTCCGCGACCACAGTTGGTTTGCCTCTTTCGGCGTCGTCACCAATGTTAGGATGCAGAGGGATGTCGCCTAGGAATTCAATCTCATGCTCCTTGCACATCTTTTCTACCCTCTCATTGGAGCCAAAGACATGTGTTTCGCCATGGCAGTGGGGGCATTGGAAGAGGGACATGTTTTGAACCAGGCCCAGGATGTCAACGTTGACCGTTTTGAACATGTTGATACCCTTGACTGCATCCTTTGTGGCGAGGGTATGGGGTGTAGTGACAATGACCGAACCTGTTCTGCTGTGAGTGCGTGTATGGTGTGATGTAAGAAGACAACTCACCATCGAGGATGATTTGTTGCGTAATGGTCAGCTGTGTATCGCCTGTGCCTGGGGGTAGATCCAGCACGAGAATATCGAGGCCGCCCCACTCAACTTCATGGAGCAATTGTTGGATGGCCTTCATTACCATGGGACCTCTCCAAACGACGGGGGCATTCTCGCCAACGAGGTAACCCATTGACATGGTTTTGACTCCATAATTTGTGAGTGGGACTAGTTGGTTATCTGTAAACGGTCAGCATGAGTGTGGATGTTGGGTGGCTATACTCACTACTGGACAAGCGAGGTTCTCCAGACAAGTCAAACAGTGTGGGAATAGAAGGTCCAAAAATATCTGTATCCAGGATACCGGCACGATACCCGAGGCGAGCAAAGGCAAGGGACAGGTTTGCTATTGCCGTCAGTGTGAGTGGGCATATGAGAGAGAGTCCATTAATGAATACCTGCAACTGTGCTTTTACCTACACCACCTTTGGCTGATGACACTGCAATGACCTTGTCGACACCAGCAATCTTGCGCCTCTGAGGCCGTCGCGGCCAGCTCGGAGGTGTTCCGGAGCGAGGCAAGCCCTAAAGATGTTGGTCCAGAGCTTATATTAAGTAATTGAGATGGCATACCAAGGGATTCTCATGTTGAAGAGCCCGAAGGGCCTGGAAAAGGCGTGCCGAAGTTGGCCGCATATTGGGGCACGACAATGGTAAAGATCCCAGTAGCAGGGCTTTGGGAGGGACTATGCACTTTGCTGAGTCGTAGAATAAGACCTAACGAGGACCAAGGACTTTAACGCATTGGCTAGGGAGGCAACTGGAATTATAATTGGCTCTGCCAAAGCCGTATTGATGGGCATCAACTGTTCAGAGCCGCCGAGCCTCAGCATCAGTGGATCCCAGGTGCTCTCCACCACGCACACCAAGCTGTGGATTCTGCCACGCGACACCGCCTAAAAGTTTGAGACCATCCATCCAGAAAATTTCCAACGTGGGGCCTCTGTGGTGGGCGCATCTGGAGTTTGCATCGAAGCAACAACCGGCAATAATGTCTAAATTAAAGAGCCGCGCGAAGCAATTCAAAGAGCTGGACGAGCACATTGCCAAGGGTAAATATGCGCCCCCGATCATCTATCCCGACATTGCTAATTCCTTTTGTGTATAGACTACGATCCTGAGGCGGACGTCCAAGCTAGCGAGCAGGACAGCGGTAGCGAGGCCAGCGAAGATGAGAACGCAGGAACCGAGCACTATGTATCCGTCGGAAAGAGCAAGCTGAGGCAGAAGGACGGTGTCTCGCTGGGCCCCAAGTACCAAGGAACTCGCGTTTCGAGGGATGCCCTGGAGCAAGAGAGCGACGACGAGGACGACGAAGAGGATGAGGGCTCAGACGAAGAAGAGTACGCTGATCCCGAAACCGCGAACCTCGAGCTCGACACGGCCGAGGCGGCGAGCGACTCTGAGATTTCCAGCGACAACGCCCTGGGCGAGAGCGACGAGGAGCACCTCAAGGACTTCACCTTCCGGGGAAGCTCGAAGCCCAAGAAGCCCCTCGGCAAGGGGAAGAAGCAGCGCGCGACTGCCGCCGATTTCATGTCGTCCTCCGACGAGGGTGGAGCCAACGTGGATGACGAAGACGACGACATGAGCGGAGTCGAGCTGGAAGACGGGTCCGAGGAAGACGGATCTGAGGAAGACGAGGACATGGACGATGGATTGGATGCGCTGGTCAATGGCGGTGGCTCCGACGACGAAGAGGATGATGATGACGATGATGAAGAGGATGAAGAGGATGACGAATCTGACGACGATGATGAAGGGGCCAAGAAGAAAAAGGAGCAATCCGCCAAGCCAACTCTGGCCGCCTTGTCAAACCGCACCGACGTCGACAAAGGTCTTGCGATTCGTCAACAGAGAAAAGCCTACGATGGACTTCTCAACCTCCGAATCCGCCTTCAAAAGGCGCTGATTGCAGCAAACACATTCGACGCTCTCGAGGACAGTCCCGAGCCGGAGTCTGAGCCCTACGAGGCCGCGGAGGAAGCTGCCATCAAGCTGCTCAACACCATCAGCAGCCTCAGGGACAATTTTGGATCTCGTGCTGGGGACAAGAGGAAACGTGAGCTGCAGGCGACAATGTCCACTGAGGACATCTGGAACCAGATGCAAGAAGAGGAGGAGCGATCCATCAAGTTCCGAGAAGATCGACTCGAGAAATGGTCGCGCAAGGTCCAATCGGTCAATGTCACAAATGCAACCTTGGGATCGCGCAACAAGACGCTCATCAATGCCCTCCAGGAGCAGCTCAACAACCCCGAGAGCCGCCTTGTCAAGCGATCCCGCGTTCCACGATCATGCGCCCCCGCACAAGCAGCCAAGAATATCGCTGACGCCGATATTTACGACGATGCCGACTTCTACCAGCAACTTCTGAAGGAGCTCGTGGACCAGAGAACCGTGGACGGCTCATCGAACCAGGCGGGCGCAGTCCCCACCGTGGTGATGACGGCGTCCAAGGATGCCAAGCTGCGCAAGAATGTGGACCGCAAGGCCAGCAAGGGCCGCAAGATGCGTTTCACCGTCCACGAGAAGCTGCAGAACTTCATGGCCCCCGAAGACCGAAGGGCCTGGGAGCAGGAGGCCATCGATCGATTCTTTGGCACCCTGTTTGGACGCAAGATGGAGCTCAACGAAGAGGACAGCGATGACGACATGGAGGTGGATGCGGAAGAGGCAGGCCTTCGTCTATTCAGAAACTAGAGAGCAATACCAGACTGTACTATCATATAGACCCAATTTTATTAGACGCTTGGGTATCCCCCAGAAGCGAAGTGCACAAGAACATGACGAGCAGCGCCAAGTGAGCGACGAGGTGAACCGCCGGACCGCCCAGCGTCCGCGTTGTGTCAGTATCGCCGGGTTTGGGTTTGCTTCCCGAGGGGCTCTGCTCCCCAGGCCCAGGGCTGCGCCTCAAGCGGCTGACGGCGCGGTAGCACGGCCACAGGTGCCAGAACGCGAGGGCAACGGCGACGTCGCGGGCCACGTCGTCAAAGGGGCGGCGGGCCAGGACCAGGGCGATGAGGTTGGTAGCGAGGAGCAGGCCGCCAAACGACTGGAGGATCAGCTCGGCGTCGGGCGAGAGCGGTGAGAGCTGGGCGGACGGCGAGAGGATGAAGGTGAAGGCCGCGGGGGTCTCGACGACCGCGTGGAGCAGAAAAGGGGCTGTGGCGAGCGAGACGGACATTGCCTGTTTGCTTCTTTGGCTTTTTTTCCCCCGGCGGTGGGAGAGAGGTTTGGAGTAAAGTTGGTAAAGTTTAGGTGAAGAATAAGCAATGGGTTCCACTTTGGGCGATATGGTGGGCGTGGGTGGTGGATGTACCACATGTTGATGACACGACGACTACCTATTGGGCTTGGATAGACGTTGGATTTTGCACGTGAAATTGTTATCCAGCAGAAATATTTTGCATTTCTGTTGTCATTATCATGATCTGAGCGGAGACGTCTTCGGTGTTGCTATTGGTGTTGGGATTCAGCCTGGCCTTTCTCATCTTGGAGAGAGAATTAACAAGAAAACCTGTGTTGGTCGGTTTCAAAATCGAAATTCTCTTCTCACGAGCCATATTTTTCCAAGTAAATTTCTCTGCCATGTCAATTATATACCGTGGCATGCCCTCTCCCCCAGGCTTAGGATAAAACGCACATCATTGAAGCAGTTGTCTTTCCTTGGCATGGAGAAGTAAACTGCCTTGTCACTGTCCAAGGCCGGGTGGGTTTCTATCTCCTTTTTGGACTTGGAGCATAAACTGCTTCATCGTAATTCGAAACACATGCATCGCCAAGCTCTAACAGCCCCAAAGGCAACTACGGCAACAAGAGGAATAAGAGCAGGAAATATGCTCATGAACAGTGTAGAGAAGAATCTCAATAGCAAGCCTACTGATACTAAGCCTTCCTCTAAGAAAAAGAATATGGAGGGTAAAGTCGAAAAGGGTAAGAAGGGGCCAAACTAATCAGAAATCCTAGATTTCAATTGATTCTTCTTTTTCTCTCTTCTCAATATCATTGCTTCAGATGCGGGTGCTTTATCTCCCCATCCCAGGAGGGCTTGGAGGGTTTATTTGATTTAGGTTTTCCGTTAGTTGAGATTGCTTGCGAGGCCAATGTCAAGGCCGGAATTAACCTGCCATGTCACACACGTCATCTCCGTCACACGGACAGACAGAGATTTTGGCCATTCTGTTAGCAATGGGCCTTGAGCTAGCCAAGAACTCCAAGTAGCGCTGCTTTGTGGAGTAGCTGAGGTGCTTGTCATGTCTTTCTGGGAAGGTAAACTAGCTCGTGCAGCGTTGTCGAGCAACACGCCTATGGAACTTGGGCATAATCATGCGAATATCATCATGGGAGACCACTGGAAAAATATATAATGCTGGTGGGTATTTGTGCCTAGGGGAGCTGGGAGGAGGGCAGGTTATTAGCGATGTGGTGTGCTGTCTGGTGGTGGATTAAGCAAACTAAGCCGCCAACATCTTCGCCCCGAGTCCTTCCCCATACATAGTCCATAAAACACCAATGAATGAGAGAGCCTGATTTTGGATAGAGAGAAGCATGTCACGTTCTCCAAGTGGCAGCGATATGTCGGCGGTTGGGGTAGAGGAGGGAGACACTGGAAAGACGATCAAGTGGTATTTTTATCTGGGGTTTGACAATGGCAAACATCAATGCAAAAGCAACAATTGGATCAATAGACGACGCAATCCTTCATGTCTTGGAATGTAATATTTGGACAATGAAGCGGATGGGTTGGGCATCAAACTAGGCCGCAACACTGCAATTTTAGCCCCTCCGAAGAACTCCCTCGTCCGTCATATTGATCAAACTGTCCCCTCCGCTGCCCATAGCACTTTCAATTATAGCCATAAAAGACCAATCACTGCGTTTGCGAAAGAAGAAAAAAACACGAAATAGGTTGGTAGATGCTACTACCCTGCCGGCCACATTCCGAGAACCTAGTAAAACGGTATAAACTTGCCGCTAGGGCTGTATTTTAGAATTACGTCTATGCTTTATAGGCTCATATCAAAACCATACATAACATCACGGTTGTGTACTGTGTACCAACATTTTTCGTCCGCCCACGGCATTCCAGTCGTCGTTTAGTACATCTCCCTGAACTGCGCAAACACAGTCCCGTCCCCCTGGTACATGCCCGCCGCCGACACGGGGATCTCGCCGTTGGGCCCGGGGACGCCGCCTCCGCCTCCGCCGTCCTCGCCCGCAAACTGGAACCCGTTGAGCCCCACGTAGCCCTCGAAGATGCGCGACATCTCCGCCTGGATCCTCGACCCGTTCTGCGCCACCGGGTCCGGCGTCCCCTGCGACTGCTGGGCCACCATGGAGGGCTTCCTGAAGGACGACGTCCTCCTGCCGGCGTGGTCCATGTGGCCCCGGGCGAGGCCGATCATGCCCAGCGCGGCCGTCGACTGGGGGTCCTCGTCCGGGTTTAGCCCGAACCGGGGGGCTACGTCCTTGAGCGATCGGATGGTGCGCCACAGGCGTTGGGACGCCCAGCTCTTGGCGGAGAGGTCCTTGACCAGCTCGAGGGCCATGTAAAATTCTTCTCGGCAGGCGGCGCTGAACCGGACCGGGGCGTGTACGGATGCGAGGAAGACGACTGCGATGGCGGAGGTCAAGAATTGGTGGTAAAACACCTGGACCTTTCTATATAGATTTGTAGTGTTGTTGAGGTGGGTGAGGTATCGGATCGTGTCCTTAGCAATGTCGACGACGCGTTGTGACTGCGCCAGATTCGGCATGATGCTGGTCGCGCTATGCAGCACGGGGGTATATAACCATGTTCGCATCTGCTCCATGTCAGCAAGTTTATTAGGTGTTTTTTTGGTGGAACGTACCTGATTTAATCGCAAATATGTCCAAATCCTAAGTCTTTGGAGGTTGTATGAGGGCGTTGAGGTCATGTGTTTGTCCTTATCCCAATTCCGTACTTTGACTTCCTCGGGAACGCTTTCATACCATCCCAGAATCTCCTGATCCAGGCTTTCGATTTCGGTGATTCGTAAATCTCGAGCCAAGACGGGCCCAGAATGTGAGACTTGGCGCCAAACCCTAGCGCCGATTCGTGAATAGGAAATCATTGCCACGAGGTAGGGATAGTCCTCCTAAAACTAGTTAGAGGTGACAATGGGGTTGAGGGGAATTTGGCTCACTGGATATGGGAGTTCACTATCAATCTCTTCGTCCTGTATAACGTATGGCAACCCGGTTCCAAAAGCCCATCGTCGATCCAAGACGTAGCCAGACCAAAAGCTATTCAGGGCGTTTTTGCGCTCCTCCTCGTCCTGAATCTTCATCAAGCCCACTTTTTGATGTATGCCCAGCTCCAAGCACAGTCGCGTGACTTGGCCCATGACACGCCAGGCCAGGACCTCGTCGTTGGAGAGAAATCGATAGCCCGCAACAAGTGCCAGCAGGGGAAGAGTTGCCACCTCGGCCGGTTCAGACATGAGCTTCCTGTTGAGCACCATCTCCATGCTGTCGTACAGCCGCATCGCCTTTTCACTATGCCCGTGGCCTTCGACGACCAGGGCGCAGCACATGATTATTTTTAGCTGCAGCGTCTTTTCATCGTTGATCAGGTCCATGGGGTTTTGATGTCGAATCGTATCTAGGAATGCCGCTAGGCTCTTGGCGTGGGTGATGACGGTTTGCACGTTGATGACCGGGTACATGATTCCAATCTCTTCTTCGTGGAGTCGGCACAGGCGCACCATTTCGTCCTTGTCAAACTCGAGTAAGGGATCGACGGGCCGATTGATCATCTGCATCCCTAAGTCGTCCATGGGCTGGCTATTCTCATCCCCATCGGTAATTCCCCTGTATCCCATGTTGGAAATGGTGGTGTTGGCGACATCGAGACTGAAGGCCATGCTGGTTGGGCCTCGGAAGGCACCGTACCTCGAGTGGGAGGCATCGCGGTTAAGTGAGCTGGAGCTGTGGGAGGGCGACGGAGCAACGGTCGAGGTGCCTATGGGCAGAGTGCGGTCGCCGACGACGCTGAGGCGGCCTGGTTCGGACTGGAGGGCCTTGACAGTCTGGTGGAGCCAGCCAACCTCTTCTTGAAGACGGCTAATCTGAGAAGTGACCTGCTTAAAGTCGTCCGAGTCTTTGAAGTTATTTGAGCAGCAGTTGGGGGCGTAGAGACAGGCCAGATTTAGGTTGCCGCAACGGTGGCATGGCGTCTCCCCGTTGCACTTAATTTTGCGTCGTTTACATTCATTGCTGCGACAGGAGGGTCAGTAAGTGGGTTTAAATGCGTGTAAAGAAACGGTGGGGATTCCGGTACGACTCCAGTCCAGAGGCTGGCCTGGTGCTGGTGTTCCGAGGGAAACCAGACTCTCCCGGGGGAAGTGACAGAGCGTGTCACCATCGACAGCTGCAGGCAACTCACCAAGCAATGGATATATACTGTTGCTCATGATTGGTTAGCCAAATTCTTTTTTGGGCAATAATGAGGCGGGAAGCATGGCTCGCGACAGGTGAGACACGATGCGACGCAGTAAAACGCAGGGTGACGATGCATCAAATACGATGACCGAGATGGTGCAACAGCGGGCGACGCCTGTGACGCGACAGGAGCCTGTTGCTGGTTGCTACCGCCCATGACGGACCACTTGCGTTCCGTTCCATCGCATCGCACTCATCAGGAGCCTTTTGGCATCCTGAATCGGGTCTTTCTCGCGGGTGCGACGAGGCAGAGGACAGAATCGCGAATTTGTCATCACTTTTTTTGGTGCCCATCGTCATGAGACAAAAGGAAAGGGGACAGGAGAGAGATAAAAAAAAATAGAAGAGTCGCATACTCACCCGATTTCTCTTACTCCTCGTCTGTTTCGACGCGCCGCCGACGCTCCCGTCATCGACTGATTTCCTCTTGTTGGTTTGCGCGGAATTGTCTCCGACGGACGCGGAACCTGGGCTGGCATGAGTCTGTGGTGTAGATTCGTAGGCGGCACCTGGGCCTCCTCCTCCAACAGGCACTACGCCCACGCCGCCCACTCCGACGCCCACGGGCGCCTGGGACAGATATCGCAGGTCGCTGACCTGGGTTTCAATCTGCTCCATGGTAAAGGCTGGGCCATCGGCTTCGGATGCGATTGCGGGTGCAAGATGTTCAGCCGCGACGCCATCATATGGCATCACAGAGACGGAGACTGAGTCGGGACCCGGGCCACCACCCATTGGCCGGTGCCACTGGTGCTGCTGCAGATGCCGCTGATGCACCTGCGGGGGCCCCACGTGACCGGACCTGAGACCCTGTCCGATGTGAATCGCTGCTGGACTCAGCGGCTCGCCCACTGAGATTCCTGCCGCCGTGGCCGCCGCCGCTGCTGCTGCTGCACCACCTCCACCAACAAATTCCTCCCGTGTTGGTCCTGCAATAGCCGGCTCCCGTCCCTGTCCGCCAACAGCCGAAGCTGCGCCCGGAGGGAAATAAAATCCCGCCAGCGCGGCTACTTTTTCTCTCCTGCCTGTAAGTCGGGTGTTTCAATCCTGGGCTTAGTTAGGAAAAAAAAATGTTGATTACTGCTTTTGAGCCAGCCCTTTAGTAAAATCGTTTGTTTTTTTCCTTCTTCTCTCTCTCGTGTCCCAAGGAAAGCGGAATAACAAAATCGAATTTGGCCCAGCGCTGAAAAGAAAAGAAAAGAAAAATTTTTTGCAATGCGGGGAGAAGGTAAAGGGCTAGATGCGGTAAGTCAACACGGCGTATAGTGGCTCTCTCTCTCAAAAATCGTGGGTGTCGCGCGCTTCGTTAGTGGAATGAATCAATGATGTCCTGTTGACGTAGGTTTTTATGAATGCCAGTCCATCGAGTCGACTCCTAGGTCCCTGGTGACAAGTGAGGCGAAAGTGTAAATGACAACTCGGGGCTGGCCTTGGTGTGTGAGTGAGTGAGTGGGTGAGTGGGTGGGCGAGTGTGTATGTTTGACGCCCCAAGGTTCACCCCCTTACACACATCGAGGTCGCTGCTGTTGTTGGCCACCGCCCATCTGCAGCCTGTCGTCCAGGGGAAGCTGGTTGGCCGAAAGTTGTCGACGAGGTTTACCTCGGCAGGGCTGTGCCGGGAGAGAGAGAGAATGCTGTTTTTGTAAACGTGATAAGAGACGGGATCCTCGGATGATGTTGCGCAGTAGGTGAGTGATGTCCGGAGCTGGTGCAAGGGACAGTCCTCTTTTGGGCCCCCCGGAGCTCCGTTTTTGGCGTCGACTAAAGCCCGGCGCACGTTCCTCGCCCAGACGCGCAACCCAGAGGAACTCGTACGTACACGCACATGTGCGATAATCCGGAGTAATGGAGCGTGGTGGTAAATCCCCTGGGAAGGGTATGGTCAGGGTGTGTGTGTGGGTGGTGCCGCGTGCGTGCGGGACGGGCATCGAGGGGACTTTAACCTAATCCATTATTACCCCAAGAAGCAGAGACGATAGAGTTAATACGTCGATGCTCTTGTTAGTCCGCGGTTACGTATACACTCATCAGTCATCCCGCGTGTGAGTCGTCTCGTGGGCCACCCACAATTAGAGACAGGACCAAAGCCGGCCTTCAGCCTCCCTGGGCCAGCCTATCCACGCCCAACCAGCCGGGCCAATGCCCACGTCGGGCCAGGCCTGAAGTAGGGGAAAAAGGGATCGGTCTTTTGGGCCAGAAATGCCCGGGTGGCCACCAAAAGGCAGTCCAGGTCGGGCTGGTCGGGCTGGTCGGAACCGCAGGTCGCGCACCGTTATTGGGTCCGAGGTCGTGGCTAGTGAAATGAAGCAGGCTAACGGGATTATCAGCTTTTTTTCTTTGTTTTATTTCCTGGCCCTTTTCTTTGCCTCGCCTGCGTGGCAATCCTGAGTCGAGACATCGCCATCCAGTGCTGTGGCTTGACTCGACCCAACTCATTTGCCGCCGCGAGCTTGGCCATGCCATACATAGCTGGGTCCCCTCCCCCCCACCTACCCGCGGCGAGCAACCCTGGGCGCGACTGCGAAATTGAGCCAACCCGTGCGCCGTGCATCCGACAGACAGGTCTGGTCTAGGCCCCATCCGCGATGCCACTCCAGATCTGGCCACATGGCGCGCACAGGAAGAAAGCAAAAACTCGTGTCCATGGGCTCCGTGGCACCCGTGGCCAGCCCTTCCAGCTGCTGCTGCTACTACTGCTGCCAATGCTGCTACTGCTGCTGCACTTCGCATCGCCTGCAGCTCAGCCGGCGCGCGCCAGTGTGGATCCCAGCCGCAAACCACAGGCCGCCGGACTAGACGAATTTCTCTTTCGGGACATCAGCTCGTCCCGGGTCGCGCTGCCATTGGCCCTGCGTGTCCCGCCAGCTCCGTCCGCGCGCTGTGGCCGCACCCCCAGTCGGCCAGTACTGAACCTGTTGGCGACATCATCGACTGCCCGGCTTGCCCTGTCCTTCTGTCACCTGTCGACCTTCTTTTCCTTTTTTTCTTTTTTTTTGCTTTTTGCTGCTGCTCGCCCCGTTCTCTCTCTGTTCTTTGTTTGCCCCTCTTTGGCCCGTCTCACATATCTCATCTGTCGCATCGCTCGCATCGTGCTTGCATCGTGGAGGCGGTGGCGTGCGAAAATCGAAGCCGATGACCCCCCTGTCGGTGCCACCAGCTCAATGCCCATTTTTGCTAACCCACCCGCTTGGGAGAATACCGTGACGACGGTATGCCCTGCGACTGGCCTCTTCGTTTGCCAGCGCCCCTCAGTGTCTCAAAGCAGCTCAGCAGCCACCATTCCCCCCCGGCGTTATGCTCTTTGTGCCCGTATCCCCGCCTCTCTGACTGGTTTGCAGCGTCCAGGTGCATGGCCTGTTCGCTCTCCTGTCATATGCATAAGCCCCCGCAGCCCGCAAACCCTCATCCATGATCAGCCCGCCTCCCGAGAGGCGACCCCTTGTCTGGCTTCCCGTCGAAACGCGTAGATCGCACCCCACCTTGCCCGTCAGCCCGTCAAATTTCCATGCGCCCTCAAACCCAGCTACAGGCGCGCGCCCTTCGCATGATCTCGCTTGCGGCAGTCACCCAGGTTTCACCTTTTCGACCATCTTTGCCCAAAAAAAAAAGTTTGCCGACACATGGATCCAGGCGCAGGGCTGAATGCCAAAAAAGCTTACATTGCATATGTGCCTATCGTGCCTGTCGTGCCGAGCCCTTTGATTTCAATATGCCTATGCAGGAACCGAAAAACGCCTATCGCGGTTACCGTAACTCGCTGAATCAGAATGCTTCGGGCTCCATGCTCCTTCGGGATGCCGTGCTAGCCCGGTGGTCCGGTCCCGGCCGAGCAATTTCCAAGCAATATCAAAGAGGGCAATTGGATCCGGCTGGGGCGCGGTGACTCGCTAATTGATCCACCATGCTGGTACGGAGTAGGGCTGTTACTTACCTCGTTGCCGCGGCTGTTGTCATGCAACTCGCTGTAACCATTACCGCCAAACGCCGCCCAACTGTCGAAGCCAAATTGTAACGACGATAGCCTTGGGTGCTCGTTGCAAGTGGTCGTGATGGGCCAAGATACTGGTTAGTGTGCTGCTGACTAAGTCGTGTCTCACTTTTTCAGAAATGCAGTTTCCCGCCAGTAGTCACCATCACCATCTATCAAACATCCCATTCGCCATATCGTAAGGGTTATGCCTTCCCATCAACCCAGCCAGCCTTCGGGCAACTAGGGTAGCAATGGATCCGACCTCGGCTCCTGCTCCAACCCCCCCACCAAGTACAGAGCCATGAGGGACAGCTGGGGATCTCGCCCTAGCTCTCAGGTCCGTCATGGCCTCACTAACAGGCATCTGAATGCCGTCCTCTCTGCTTCGCTTAACACAAGTTTAGTGGGTCCCGATGTTATTGAAGAGAGAAATGCAATTCTTGATGCAATCATGCAATACGATTATGCCAACAACGGCAACGGCACTGGCAGAAAAAATCAAACGCCGGGGTCCCAAAGCCGGCGGGGCATGATCTAGGTTTAGGCTAACATTCGTATCTTTTTTCAGTCATACTACTTATGGTATCACCGTTCACTGTGCCTTGCCTGATGGGTGTGGTTCAATCTCCACTTCTTGGCGTCCACCATTCTCTGCACGGGGGTCACTGCGTCCTCCATCGGTGGGTTCAAATTAAACAACACCCTGTTTGCCGACGACTAACGCGTCCCCCGAGACGCGGACAGTGCCGTTTTACTCCGGGGGCCCTGTAGGGAGCTGTGTGCTGCTTGATATCGTCATATATTGTTTCATTGCTCAGTGCGGAGAGCTGGCTCGGCGTTTCGTCTTCCATGCCCCTACCCGGAGCTGTTACCCCCATGGGGCCAGTTGTAATGGCACTCGGTTCCGGAACGTGACCTGTGTGAATTCAGCTGCCAAGGCTCTGGCGTAACACTTGAGAAAATCAGATCATTCAAGTACACCGTTGATTCAAACGTGAACAGTTTCACGACATCCCGTTGGATATCCTGCCTGGCTCGCAGTTTGATTTGTAATGAATTTACAGCCGCATGCATGGCAAGGTGAGGTTGGTGGAAGGAATGAATCCCGTGTGAGCAAACCCAAACCTAAATGCTCGAGCGGTGTGAGGGTCCCCAGCAGAGCCCTTTGGGAAGGCTTTGGTTAGCGGGTAGACAGCTTCGCAAGTTTTCAGCGGACTCCCATTGGCATCAAATTGTCTGTCATTCTACTACGTCCTTCTTTCAATAGTATACATCATTGTCAGCCTACGTCACAATCAACTTAAATGCCTAGCTCCTCAATCATAAGCGGCATATCTTATTAGCTTGGATTATTTCGTCGGGTCGGCCCGATCATCCCGACACTATGAGCACCATAATGTACTTTTAAGCATTCAGATGAAAGACAAAATCCAGTTTTCAAAGCAGTTCAAAAGGCACCTTAAAAGGAGGCGCCGAATTACTCCCGGCTCATTCCTTCCCGTCGCTCCCGCAGCAGCCATGAGACATTTCTGAAAATGAAAGGAGGTGCGCTGCAGCGAGGGCGGTTTACAATGTGCCAATTATTGCGCTGAGAGGAATGAACGCAATAGTAGTAGCCAGTGTCGAGGATGTCGTCTTCAACTTTGCCAGGTTGGCATCATTACTGCATTCATACTCACCCACATCCGCCATTGAATCCCACATGGCTCCAATTTGAGCAATATGCTAAGTAGTGGACATTTGGACTCAGATTCACGGCATACTTTACTCAGGGTTTTAGCAACGGGAGGACTTAAACAGGGCCGCCAATGTTGGAAGAATGGAATCCGGTACAGCTTACACCAGAAAATGGGCAACCAAGGCATGTAAAATTCAAAGTTCTATCGACAAGATAAAGAGGTGATATGTTATGAACCGGATGAAAAAAAAAAAAAAAAAAAGTGATATATCTGAAACAGCACATGCAGTTCAGCAAAATGTCTGTTCTGAGAACACAAGCCACCAAGAAGGCCTCAGGGGGGGGGGGGGGGGGGGGGGGCTTCGGCGGGGGGGTCGGCAAAGTATGGCGGGGCCTCGCGGGGGAAGTGGGCCTCGACGACAACGGGCTCACGGGTGTGGGAGGAAGCCAATTGACCACCGAGCAGCTCAGACTCACGGGTAATGCGAAGGGCAGGTCGTCGCTGAGTGTTCTATATGGCACCCGGCACATTAGCTCAAGTCCCGAGATCCCCTATCCCTGGTTTCCTCCCCTTTAAGGCGACCTCCTCCAGGCCGACGGTCAGGCCGGGAAGAGGCT